>JAODUI010000028.1:6917874-6962686 GCA_027563995.1 Papilio gigon
GTCGACGCCCGGTTGGCCGCCCCAGGTATCGCTGGGTAGACGAGGTGCAGAAGGACCTGAGAGAGCTGCAAGTCCAATACTGGGTCGGGTTGGAGACGTTTGTTGTCGGAGGCCAAGACACGCTTCGGGTCGCTGCGCCGCTCTAGTTAGTTAGTTAATGTTAGAAGTCGGTCCTGGAGATGTCCCAGTTCCCTGGTCCCCAACAGAGTCTCCATTGAAACATTTATCTCCCCTAACTTCGCTGGACTGATTTCTTTAATATATAAACATTTTTAGGCGTCGCCTGTGTGTTGCCGGATGGCAACATCGGAGTATGTGTAGCAAATTATCAGTGCAACTTTGAGACCAATACTGTTGACCCCGGAGCGACGATTGATCTCAGGTTAGTATGTGATTTAAGACAGACCAAAACTTCTATTACTTTTTTTTAAAAATCATGTAAAACACATATAATAAGAAAAGATTTTCCTTCGTAATTTTTTGAAAATGTTCGTTTTTATCGCGTTCTTTCAAACAGCTTCAGTGTACATATTACAGAATGACATCATTCATTGTGACATTTGACACTAAACAATAAAGTTCCATATATCCATTAATATGACAATGTCACTCGTTTAATACGATCATTGTCAGTTCGGGTGTCATCGTGTTCCGATAGAGAGCCGAGATTGCCCGAAGGAGAATCATTTCTCAGTACATCAGTATATTTACTAACTTTGGACACAATATGTATGATTTTTTGCTAAATTATTTGGACTTATTTTTCTGGATTCTTCAAACGGATTTAATATAAACTTTGTGTAAAATCAAATTTCCTTATTTGTTGGTTATGTGATTGCCTTCCAGCGACGACATTTCCATGTTTTTGAAAGAAGAAAAACGACACGAAAAAATGTGATGTATCCATAATTTATGGATTGAAATCAATCCATACATGTATAATTATCATAGTTAATTAAATTCTGTATCCGACATAACATAATCCCTGATCCTAGGACGCTATCATGCCCGCACTATCTTCAAATCTGCTGCCTACGTGAGGAGATGGCTGGAAAGAAGGTTGAAGAGAAGATACCGCAATGTGGATTCAGCAACCCTGGTGCCATCGAACTGAAGACCAAACCTTCGTTGCTGGGGGAAGCGGAATACGGAGAATTCCCATGGATGGTGGCTCTGTTAAGGTATTTGTTGTGACTACTGAAGATTTTCAGATCGAGAGATTGTAAGTAACTTTAGTAGTTAGGATTCTCCAGGCTGAAGATATACACGACCTCACATCATGCAACACGCCGTACTTGTAGTTGGGGAAGGCATAGCTCACTACACGTCCCCACCGAGCGGCTAAGACCTAACCCTATTATTAGAAGTAACTTGGCCATACAATCCTCGTCCACCGCTCACAGTCCTCATCCAGTATACTTTCGCAACTTGACCATGTCTATCTTGTAAGATGGACCTGTCCGCCGTTCGAAGATATTGCGGCCACAGTCCGTTCTCCGGGTAAATTAAAAGAACAATTTCCTTTCAGATCCACAGCACCGGATCAGGCGTGGTCTCAAGACGACTACATCGGAGGTGGTTCGATCATTCATCCTAAAGTTGTGCTGACCGCCGCGCACAAAGTGGCTCGCTACACTGAAGGAGAAGTGAGTCTCCTAACTGTTTTTCTGGTGACTTTGGTCGTGGGAACCTTGACAATATTAGTCTTAGCGTTGTTATGTAGCCTTCCTTGATAAATGTACTATCCAGCATAAAAAGAATTATTCAATTCCAGTCAGTAGTTCTACCTGTATCTGGTATTCACGTGTGGGAGAAGACCGAAGGTGTTCGGAGTGAGTTCGTGATGCTGATAGATATGTATGGAATACTGTGACATCACTACATGGGGGGACAGGCGATTTAAACAACTAGCACCTCATTATCAGATGTTGTCTGCCCACTGCTGGACACAGTCCTTCCCCAATGCTATTCACACGTGGTTCTTCCGCATTCAATGACTTCCCGTCCTCATTAAGTAATCGATTCTGATGGGCGCCACATTCCTGGTGTCAAGATATAGAAATTAATAATCAAATTAAATTTCTTTATACTACTTATAAAACGGGTTAACTCACGGTGTCAGTACCGACTAGGTAAGGTAGTAAAGAAGGTATACTATAATATAGTACCGATCCCACTCACCCTGAAGAAGAGCCCCCGATGGGCTCGAAACTAGTCGGTACCGACACTTTACACGTGAGTTAAGCCGTTTTATAAGTTATATAGTGAAATGTCTCACGAAAGTTTTAATAGTTTAAATTTCTTTATTTGATTTTTTTGTTATCATTGAAATTATCGTTTTTAGATTAAATGTCGTGCTGGCGAGTGGGACACGTCTAACACGGACGAGAATTATCCAACGCAAGAGCGGCAGGTCGAGAAGGTAATTCAGAACGAAGACTTTTTTGACTGTGAGTATAACACAATTTGTTAAATCAATATTTGTTGGAGATGCTTATTTTTATTAATTTATATAATAAATTAAGTTCCCCTGATAAAGCATCATCATCATCAGCTCACTATACGTCCCTACCGAGGGGCTCAGAGCCTACCCTATTATTAGAGGACTAGGCCATAGTCAACCACGCTGGCCCAGTGCGTGTTGGTTGACTTCACACAAATCTTTGAATTTCTTCGCCGATATATGCAGGTTGCATCACCATGTTTTCCTTCACCGTAAGTAAGTAAGTATAAAACATTATATACACTTAATACATAACATTTTAAAGAGGTGCATAAATAACAGTCCTCGAGTTGGATTCTCGTGCGATAAGTATGGGAAAATGTCAGAAATTAGACACAATATTGACTAGTTAAAAGTTTACTAGTATCAGCTTATGAACTCACCTAGCTTCAGGCCAATACTGTTTAATCTTCTTCAATTCGTAAGAGGAATCAATTGTCGTATGAAGTACGCCGGAATCACGCGCATAAATCATTTGCTCTGCGGTTTTAGATGGCATTGCATATATTATGCTCCTGATAAATAGATATTGTATTTATTTTAAAAATCAATCTAATTGTGGGTGTTAAAATGTTTACTGTTAATTACATTTATGACAGCAACAGATGTAATACATTTTAAGAATGTTAGCTATGTCTCCGAGAAGTATTCTAAATTAAAATAATGTTATTTATAGAGAGGACGAATAGCATTAAAAGGTTTTTATCGTTTTAAGTTTTTTTATAAGATAAGGGGACGAACAAGCGTTGGGATCATAAGGGTAATAGTCGACGCCCATGGACATCTGCAATACTAGAAGAACCACAGTCGCGTTACCGAACTTTAAGAATTATATTTTGAAATACTTATGTAATAATTTATAAAATGTTGATATTTATTCAGCTTACGCGGGGTTTACATTAAGCTGTCTCAGTTTGTTAATCTCCCCGGGCGTGGCGCAGTCGAAGCCGAGTCCAGACGCAATCGCTAATTTCAATAGGTGTTCAGAGTCGTTTGACTTCATTGCTGGAATATTGTAGAAGGAATAATGTTAAGGAAGAAGTCAAAGAATGTTGATTAAAATTTTAGTATATTATAGTAAAGTAGACGAACAAAATATGATACTGGCGATTTAAAAATGAAAAAGAATTGTTAAGAAACAAAAGAGTGAGAAGAAATTAAAAATCATTAGTGACTTTTATGATACTGAAGAAATTCTCGAGGTAATGATACTTCCTTCATCTCGTACGATCTTGTATTATTCGAATTTCGAAAAAAGAATTAAGACAGGATGTTCCAATAAATTAAATATGTAGAAGTAAATTAGGATCTCGGTACTATAAGACGGTAAAAGAGATTAGAATATGGACCGGTAGTGTGTAGATGTCAAATGAAAATGCTGTTCTATCCATTCTATCAGACCCTAAGGTTGAAACTTTTGCAGCATTGTGATTATAAATGTAACTGTAAGTAAAGCGACAGGATCATGTACCGTAAAATATTTGCACTCTCGGCATCTGCGTTTTGAAATGTTGAATGCGTCGGTGCGCCTCGTCCATGTCGAACACGTAAAATGGTTCTTTTTGTCGGCCGCTGTCTATCATAGTGCGCGCCACGTCTGCCGGCGAGTGCGTTTCCAGGACAAAAGCGCCCGAATGAATCGCAAATCCATTTTGCACGGCTACGTTCATTGTCTGAAAGGATACATTTTTAAACGCAGATACAAGTGTAAATGGGCTTATGGATTTTATAAAGCTCTTTTGTGTTGACTATGAGCTTTTACACAAGAAATACCTTTACACAAATGCATGTTATTTATATTGTTTAAGAGAGAGGTTCAATGAAATAGGACAACGTTTTTGCTATTTAATTGGTCTTATAGTATGGTACTGAACTGGAAAATACGGTCGTAAGAAAACTGTGAAATTCTTTGTTTTAAAATATTCTTCATTAAGTCACTGATCGGTAAAAAACAAATTAGGGATTCAAATTTTGTATCTACGCAAAAAATAACTAAATAGATTGTTGTAAAAGTAGTTTACTTTAATTTAAAAAAAAAGAACTAAATAAATTTTCACTTACCATTTTATATTTTATGTAACACTATCAAACTGTCTGACCACTGTAAGTGAATTGCAGTCAACTAATTTATTCAACAATTTGTTTACGTTACGCGATGTTGCCGCTATCGCGAGTAGTTCAAGGTCTCGATCTAAACATACCAATCTATTAAGAAAAGTCCAGTATTTGCCTAATTTTTTCATTGCTTTTATTTATTTTTATAATAACGTTGTCAAACTATGATTACGATATACTTATTCAAATATCGATGGAACTATATAAACATATTGTCAACTTTATTATTTTATTTGATAAAAGAGGGATAACAGTGTTTTTGTAGTTGTCTAAGCAGAGCCTCAAGGTCAAAGTAAAGAAACAAAGGTCAAACAACCAAGTAAAAGATACCTAGCAATTGCTTGCAACTTCTACAGTGTGGATAAGAAAGAAAATAAAAGAAATACCTAAGTCATTACCGTATACAGTGCCTTCTAGTAAATGTCTCATTAAAATGGAATTAGTTGTTTCGAACGTTATATATTACCGAACAGTGTATATAAAAATGTTTATATATAAAAATAGATCTTTGTACCCATATCACCATATATTATTATTCTCTAGATAAACAATAATCATAAAGTGTGACATATAAAGCGTAGCCATTCTTATCTTTGTTATATAACATCGCAATACGGCACAGAATTGAATAATTATTTTTAATAAAGAGTACGTATGGTAGGTTTTATGCTTTATTATAGCTTTATTAAACTTATGCAGTGAGTGATTTGGAAAAAACCGTTATGCAGGCAAGGACTAAGTATTACAAGCCAATATCAGTTGTGAATGTGGCTATGGTTAAAATAATGTTATTATAATTTTCGCGAAATCAGTTAATGAAATATTTTGCGGGTAAATCCGCCCGGACACATATAGTATATTTTTTATTACGTATTATTCTAACTAATTTCATCATAGACAACATTATTACAACAGATACAAGATGTATTACTTGTAATTTTTGTTAATAAATAATTATATCTTTCTATTTATAAGAAGACAAACGAGCGGCGGTATCACAAAGGTGGTCGTTGACGCCCATGGACATCCGCAACACTAGAGAACCAAATGTGGAGCCGGCCTCTGAAACCTTTGCTTTTGTGAAAGACATACGCTCGCTTCTTGAAGGACCCTAAGTCGTACTGGTTTGGAAATACCGCCGTCCCACAGAACGGCCTGTCCTCAGTCCTCAACGCGGCAGTGCAATTTTATTTAGAATACAATATTTATTTATCTATATTATCTAGAAATGGCGTGGACTATAAAACAAGTATATATTTTTAAATGAATTATTAATTTGCCGATAAAAGAGATATATCATAGATCATTATCATCACCATCATAAGTCTTTGTTTGCCCCCTGCTGGATATAGGTCTTCGTCAATGCCTTCCAGAGTATTCGGTCATGTAATTACATAATATAAAAATAATAAATAAGTATACTTCAGTCTCTAGAGTAAATTACGTATTACGATACTTCTAAATTTTGTCGCTTTATAGTTTAATATTGTAGTTAGGTTATCGCACATATGCAGTAGATGTCGCCGGGCACGTCTTACAAGCCGCAAACAAACGGCGGAGCTTTAACACAGCTTTACGTTGCAGATTCTCGTCTTATAGATATTATGCTAGAAATGTCCAGTAAACTAGTAGTATTTTAACTGTTTTTAAAACAGTTAACAGATTATAAATAGCTCTACACCCTACCAAACGTATACTGCTATACTAATATTATTAAAAAAAAAGATTTTTACATTTGGTACGAAACTCAAAAACTACTTGACCTATCACAAAAATTCTTTCTCCGTTTCAAAGCTACATTATTAATGAGTAACATAATGTTATTTTTGTTAGTGATTTTTTTTTAATCGATACGGTGAAATAACTGGATGTCAGTTAGTACGTTTAATAAAACAAATTAAGAATTTTAATGAAATCGGTCTCCGAAGACAGTTTATATGTAAGGCGATTTTTGCATTTAAGATACGAAAGTCAGGCGATAATCATACGTGGCGATAAATTACAGCGAAAAGAGTGTCTCTCGTGTGAATATCTCCTCGTGGAATTGAAGCATAATTTGTATAAAATGAACTTATACGTTTTAATTACAAAATTACAAGGAGTTTAACTTTCAAAGTACATATCTTGATTCTACGATGTTAAAAGGTATTTGACAAAATATTTTGTTCAAAGAAATTTCCTGAACATAGAATTTCGAAGTGCGCAGCGCAACTAGAGGACGTTCTTTTAATTACGTTAAAGGGGGAAACTAATAGAATTTAGCAAGAGAGAAATTGTTTTGATTATTCGAATTCTTGCGTTGTTCGTTACACTTCTCAATATTAACCACAGCTCGGATGTTTAATATTATAAAAATATTAAAAGATAACAATACCTATAAATCATTTAAAATTATAATTTAACATAAAAACATAAACTAATTAAAATTACTAATCTATTGATGATGACAATTAGTTTATGTTATCTATGTTTATTCGTTGCAACTTCAGACTACACTCTGCCTCTCCCCTGTTCGTGTTTGTCAGCCATCGCGCATACATTAAATCCTAACCTTTGTCTCTTGAGTTATGATTGTAATAAAGTGATTAAGCCTCAGTGTTGATTATTTAATTAAAATAAGAGAACTGCTATTAAAGGGAACAAAATAAAAAAGCAGCTTCTCAATCATTTGGTCCTTCGAGCCGGATTTGGTCGATACGAATCGATGCAAGCCATGATATAAAAATCGTAGGTTCACATATACTACTTATAAAACGGCTTAACTCACGTGCAACTCGGTGTCAGTACCGACTAGTTTCACATAAGCGTTTACGAAGCCATAATTTCTACTCCGTATAATACTACTTCAATAATGAGAGATTGAGACGACGTCTTCTGTACTGACTATTTAATTTAGTGGTATAATACTGATGGAGCCAATACTTTAATTATTTACCTCATTAACTTCTCTTACTTATTTTTTTTAATTACCTTACCACTCATAAAAAATGGATAAATATTGTAATTTATTTAATTCCAAACTTTAGACGGAAAAGCCACTTTATAGATATTTAACCGTTTAATGTAATGGCTTTCATTAATATTCTTGCGTAATATTGTATTAAATCAAATGAATTTATATCCTTTGTCATTTCAAAGGAGATAACTGAAATTTCTACTTACCCGCGGGGAATTCTGTCATTTAAATTCTGACGACGCCCGAGACTCTATCTCGTTGTTACGATATTTACTTTAATCGTATTATTTACTTTAATTGGAGATTACTATTGTCTCTAAGTTAAGTTTAAAGTTATATTTAAACTCAATAATCTACTTAAATATGTTGATCGATCGCCTACTGACTGATCCGTCAGGATTGCTCAGTCAGGATTTGGGATTGCTGCAAAAAATTAAATAAAAACGTATAAAAAGGTAAGAAGTTTTTAATCGATGCTTATGTTCTATATTTAAAAAGTGAGCCAAAAATTTTTTATTCATAAAACCTTGGGTCTTCCCATTTGAATTGATAATGATGAGGATGATGAGTATGTTTCGTGGTAAGTATGTTATTCTACGTTTATAAATAATTTGTCGAAAATTAATATCTCTAATACTCAAGGAACTTTGTTTCAATATAAATTAGTTTATAATAATGACAAGGGTCCAGTTGTAACTGATTACGTTGACAATGGCCGTTACGGGCCTGTCACTAACATAATAATCATTGAGCACGTATTGTCCACAATTTATACGAGAACGGATATTGACGCGTTAATTCTCAACAGAGCACAGGTGTTAATTGTGTGCACGCTGTCACTAATAATTTGTGAATCTAGTCAGTCGAACTAAACATGATCTATGCTTCTTGCTAGACGAGTTGATGGCAATAAAGTGTTAAATTTTAATGGAATAATGTACGATGGAGGTTCATATATCGACAGTTTGTAAATAACATGAAAGATGTCCGTGACGAATTGTGATTGAAACTTTTCATTCTCAATTGTTATTACTTGTAAATGTCCAGTGTTTTCTCATTGCAGTAAAAAGTTATAGAGAATAAGGTTTTCTGTGAGAAATAAAATCAAGTAAAGAGGTCATATCCGGACGAAATTTAAAACGAAGGCTATCGAAGTATTCCGATGTGATCTAGGATAGCAGACAATTGATGTCAGAACGCATTTTTCATTCGACTTTCCAATCTTCTTGGTCAAACCGCAGATGTCTGTAGATATCAATTTTTAGAGTCACTGATTTAACCTGAACGTAGAGATTTAACTGATAACTTAAATGTCATTCTATCGACACGGAAAGTTATTTTAAAATTAATTATTTTCGGCTTCTTCAACCGACATTTTGGTATACAAAGACTGTTTACTGATATTAAATGATGTTAAAATAATTATGTTGAACCCCATATTAAGTATATTTCAAACAAAGAATAATAAATTAATATATATTTTTAATTTGATTAGATGTTTATAACACTTAAAAGAAAAAAATAGCTCTATATTTTGAATAGCAAATCTTGAAAACTACCAAGAAATTATCATAACGAACTAACTTATTCGATTTATTGGGCTACAGTTGGCGCACCAAAATACTTCTTCTCTCCGTTATGGCTTCACGTCTTATTTATGGACATAAAATAAAATTACATGTCGACAAATTCTAATAACATATACTGCAACATACGTATGTCTTACTTGGTTGATACAAACAGATCGAAGTTTAGCACAAATTTACCTAGCAACGCTTGTTCGTTCAAAACCAATAAATCTAAACTACCATTATTCCGTGAATATGGCAAAACGAGATAATCTTCCAATAATGTCTATGATAAACTTCATTCGCTTCGACATTTCTGATTTCTACACTGATTTAGTATTCAAAGGCAATAGCATAATCAGCGGGAACGTGCGACGTGAAACGTTTCATATAATCTAATGTCAATTCTACATCTATTATGCAGGGTTAAGAATTGTAATAAAGCGATGGTAGTTAAGAAATCCGATTCCAAATTTTTTTTTTCTAGAGCAATGGTTACATACAGTTTTTTTTATCATGACATCCAAAATTGTGTCTCTTAATTACTCGAAAAATAGGGAACGTCCGGAAAAGTACAGTCTACTATTTTGTGTTAAAAAAAAACACGGGAGCGTGATATTATTTTTTTTATTTAGTTAAGATTTTTGACCAAATTTAAAATTGAACAGTAATATTTGACATTTGAAAAAGTAATAATAGCTTAAACTATTTGACTTTCCCAAAAATCTCAAATTAATAATCCTAGAACACAGCGGAAGATAATATAAAACATTTCCACGATTCGGTGTTGACCGAAAGATAAATCCTGACCATGCGTACTTAAGTTACTATGTAACGTTGTCAATATACATCGACCGCTTGTTACTAAGTTTACTTTGTATTTGGTATGAAAACCGTCAATGTATACGAAACATTTGCAAGTACACATATTTGTATTTTGTTGGTTATTTGTAAGAAAAAAGGTTGTAGAGGAACGTAGTATCGTAGAGCTACGACATTCAGTGCATCAGCGTCGCTGTAAGGGAGGTCACGTGTTTCAACTTCCTAAAGGAAATTCAGTTGTAAGTTTACGCGAGAATTTGAATTACGTTCTGTTAAACGAACATCGAATAGCAGTGATTGTGTTATGTTGGAACATTTGTGAATTACACTAAGTCTTGTTTAGTGATTGTTTTTATACGCTAATATAAATTGACTGAACGTCATCTAAAAAAGTATTAAATCCGACTAATGTGAGTACTTATTTTATCAGCATTAATTATATTTCAAATAAAAAAATTGAAAAAGAAAATTATTGACGTAACACGAATTATTTGTTAAGAATGGTTATTTTTAATTGCATTTTTTATTGTTTTCTAGAAATAAGAATTAAGGTTTATTAAAAAAATATTTTAGCATAATATCAGTGTACGTGTTACTTCAAAAACTTTTACAGCGAAGCGAAATATGAATATGTAACATTTCTTCGGTTAACTCTAAAACAATAAATCATGTTTTTTGCAGTCTTTTAATATTGTAAATGGCTATTACTAAATTGTTTATGTTTATAGCAAACATAAATAATATTAACGACCGCAAGCTAGCTTGTGTAACATATTTTTGTACAATACTTACGTATGAACCACGTTTACAATATTTTAACTTTTATTATTGAATTAATTTTACTATAATTTAATTTTCTCCTAACATTCAAGGTGATTTATAAGGATGATGACTTCAGTTGAACCGTCAGGACATGTGCGTCAATGTTAATTAATCAAGATCATATCTTAATCTATGTTAACCTAAACCAATACTACTTAGGGCCTTTAAGAAGAGAGCGTTTTTTTTTTCTCAAAGAAAGGCAACGCATCTGCTCCTCTAATGTTCTGGCTGTCCATGCGCGTCGACAACTATTTCGGTGATCCCGCCTCTCGCTTGCCTCTCCTCCTTAAACGAACTGAAGTTACTATTCTTAATGATATGTTACAATATAATATAAATGTATTTTTAAAACGTTTACAGAACTTATTCTTTTAATTTTTACGCAGCAGAATCTTTACAAAGAGAATTTTTCTTTTTCGTTTCATTTAAAGGCTTTTGTTTAAGTCTTTGTTGCCAACGCTGTGACAAGTTTAGCCAGAGGCGGTTACTTGTAATTATAAAAATGTTGTTATTATACGTGAAGAACAGTCTTGACTGGAACAACTTGGTCAATAGCCTAATGGTTAAGGGTACAGACAACCGACCACGCGGTCGATGATTTGAATCCCGTTATTACACTATTGTAGTAAATTTTATTCTAGTAGTAGTAGCTTTTGTTGGAATGCAAAAAAATTTTAGTAAACAAAAATCATCGTATATTTTAAACGAAAAAAAACTTGAGAAATGTTGAGTTATAACATTTTGAAAAAATTGACATACAATTTGTATTCACAGTTTTATTGCCATTATTGCTTTTACATTAAGCATTAGTGACAATTATTATACCATTTTAAAATAACAAACCGGATCTTGGAATAAAAGTAAATTCTCTCCTAACGAGCGCCGCGGGGCTCGTCAAAGAGGCGGTCAAATGGCTGGAAGATTTTGTTTCCTGAGTGCATTTAGTGTGCACTTCACTTTCCTGCATCCCCTCTAGTTAAAAGTAATTAAACAACAGTACTGTGACACTGACTTAACCTAGTTATAGAGTAGGTTTACACTGCTGAACTACAATGTATTTCCATCTCATAGGATTAGAATAAATCAGAGATAAGTTTATAACCTAGTTTTAGTTTATGACACGTCTCTGAATAATCTATAAAGTGTAATATATTTTTTTAATACTCTGTATAAGATTAGTAAAAGGTTTTGTTCGATTTTCTTTAATAGAAATTCCAAGGAAAATTTTAAAATAGTAAGTAAAGAAATGCAATAACGACGTAATCCTACATAAAGGCATTAGTTGAATAAATCTTTCTGTAGGGTTGTAATAAATTGTTTTAACGAGCGCCGGGAGTCGTATTGGAGAGGAAATGGCCGGTAAACAGACTCTGAGAACCTATCACACCTGACTGCCGACTGTATTGTAATTGTCTTGTCCAATAAACAACATACGATCACCAATTAAGGAATTTTTTTTTTAATTTAAAGGAATATAATAAAACAACAATGGACCGTGTATGATTGAAACTTTGTATTAGTTTTAGTTAATTTGTGTCAAGACGAAGATAAGAAAGAAGACCTAAACATAGTCTTCTATGTAGGGTTATAGTTAGGTTTCTTAATTTAGTAGTTTTGCTGTCGTCGTTTACTGTATAAAAACCCTTTTTTGCTACTGAGTTATCAGTTTGTCTTGAAGAGGCATCTAAAGCTACACCGAACTTGAGATCGAGCAGAGGGCACTTAGTCAAACATAGTTGATATAAAAAGTCTTACTGTAACGAATTAAACAAATTATTTAACCATCGAGTCATTTATTCCGTGTCTGACTAAAACAAAATCAACATCACCATAGCAACCACTATTTGAAATACCAATAAAATAAAAAGTAAAACAAAAAAATCAAAGAAGGATCTATATTTCATCGTCACATTACTATATTTGATAAAATAGCATACTATAGTGTACCGTGTATGTTATAAATCGGGGGTCATTAGGTGTAGCTCGCTGCGCCGCGCTTGCGGAACCACTATGATATATGAGGGAAGCGATAGCTACGTATTATTATGTCCCGTACCAACTACTATATGAGTATCATATTACATTGTTTGTATCGTTTAGTCAAATTATGTGTAAATAACATCTTTGTTGTAGATTACCTTGCAAATACTCGATTTGACTAGTAAAGATTTTTTAATAATAAAATAGGTATTTCCGGCCTTACCAGTGCCCCCTGTCAATGTCAAAAAGTGTCTCAAGATCCTTCTTGAACTGTAGCTATCTTGTCATTTTTATGTCATTTCCCATATCAGTGTAAGTTTCACATATTTTTTGACAAGACTAACGGTATGGTGACGTATCTCTTAAGGGTTAAAATAAACTTGGCGCCCTGTACCACTACATTTAGTTCTATTTTTGTATGAGAAGCCCATGAAAAGTTAAAACAAATATTAGAGCAATAACAGTTCGCTTCGCTTTTTATTCTCAGAGTTTAATCTAAAGAGTACCAGTTGTCTCAATTCAGTTGTTAATAAAATCTCTAATAAATTCTTACAACAAACAAAGAATGGATCGCCATTTGATTGTAGGGAAATTGTACAAAACGCACAAGTCCCAGAGATCCCAATAATCCTATGTAACGGGCGTCCCCGCGCTGGAGAGCCGGCAGTGACGTAAACTGAATTTAGAATCGAGTCATGTGCCGTTGGTACATCCTAAGTGCTCTTTCGTCCCATCTGGCCTTTGTAAACGGTAAAAGCCGAAACACATCCAAATTCCGATTTTGTTTAACGCAACGAATAAATTCATGATTTATTAAATCTAGTTCTGTTATTAAAATAAATAAATAAATTAGTTTATATTATAAAACAACTAATGGACAATAAAATAATAAGTAACCTCAACTTAAAGTAATACAATTTTAAGTTAAGACACCAGCAAAAGTTCAGATTCGAAGCCGTAAGTTAACCCTATAAGCACAAATATCTGACAATCAATTGATACTAAACGACAATGGTTCCACTGTCCAATAATCATTAATTAATTTAGGCAATGATTTGCGAAATAATGAAAGGAAAAATTTGTCATCGAGTTAAGCATTTGCTCGCGAATCACGCCTGAATTTCATTACCTGGTATACTTCGGTATTTTCATCATTGCCGCGCGAATCATTTAAGAATTTTCGGCCCTCCGAAGTATTTTTCTATTAACCTGCAATATATTTGAAGACACGAGAACGGTAGCTCAGCAAAAATGCTTTCATATATAAACATATATAAACTTTTGATCTTCATTTTCATAGTGATTTTATTATTTATTTCATAGAATATGTAAAAATATTAAACAATAGAAAACAACGCAAGCTTCCGAATAAAAATACTTCGTTCCTAGCGACAGCCAGTATGCGTTATAATAAAAATAAAACCTAATTAGAAGACTGAGAGCTATTCTAGACTGGTTACCCCTATTCCAAATTACATTCTGTTCCGTTCAGTGGTCCTGGAATTACTTTACAGCGAACGTCTATTCAAAGTTTCACATTTAAAACATTAGTAAGATACAGATGACGGATTGTAAATATGATTTTGAAGTCACTATTTAATAAATCTTGTAATTCCCAAGTTTCTTTTTAAAAAATACTAAAAATGTCAATTACATCTGCATTTACGTTATACCAAGATATTTGTGTAGAAGGTGAGTAATTGAAAAAGTTTTGAGTTTGAAATAATTTAATTTCTTAAGCCAGAGTGTAAATATACATGGAGGCTGTTAGCAGGGGCAAGCAATTTAACAGAGTGCGAGCATAATTGCCAACTATATGGCACTCTTAGCTCACTTTAATCTGTATATGCAAAGCGACTCAACACGTTACTTAATAACCACTTTAAGTTATTAAGTTTACCAGACATTTGTATTACTTTCTTTAGAAATTTCACGCTCATAATAGAATCAGGTGACTTCTTAGCGTGTTATATGTTCATTTGTAGTAAGTTGAATTGAGAAGCATTCCGACAACATCTTTGTTTAACGCGGATATTAAACTATCTTTATTTTTCATATTCAATTTAATTTTAAAATTTAAATTAATATTAATAATTTTAAGACAGGTAAAAATCAATAAAAAAAATTGAAAATGGTTCTATTCATCATACTAATTATGCGAAACGACGCAACAAATATATTGAATTCACCTGACTTTTGTGTATACAAGGAAAGAGTCAAATTTTTATGAATAATTCAAAGATGAATTTGCAATTTTCGTTAAAGGAAACGAGTTCGTAAAATTAAATTAATTCTCTAGCGAGCGTGAAACTGTGACTTTTCTTTTTTTAATACAATTTCAAAGCTCATAATTTAAAATGTTCTCTTAGCTTAAGTAGAAGCTGTGACCAATTTAGTTTCACTAATTCGTGCAAATTGTGAGATAGTTCCTCCAGTGCCAATGTAATGCAATAACTAAAATTAAAATTTGGTCCTTGAAGTTTACGATAAGTATTTTAAAATGAAAAATTTTAAATAATGTTTAAAATTATTTTAATAAACTTCAAGAATATTCATCATCTCTATCCTTAACCCGATCACGTCAGTTCGGTGCAGAAGGTTTTCTAAATACAAATGTTTTGGTTTAATTTTTACGACCACTCTGACTGTCTCCAACCTTTTAAACTTCAAGAACGTTACACCAATTAAACTGAGATAAAGAGATAAACTAAAATATACAATTTAACTCGAAGCCGTTCGACTTTAGCAATAAAAGAGTAATAACCGCATACTGTGGAAGGCATTGGGAAAGGCCTATATCCAACAGTGGGCAGACAAGGGCTGTTGATGATGATGAGTTACTAAAAATTCTTAAACATTTCACTAAATGTAACCTATAAATTTCATAACATCTCGCTCCAAATGTGTCGGTGAGCGGTTGCTGTATAGAACGTAAGAATCCTTTCAAAGGAGCGTGTGACGACCGGTGTGAATGTCGCAGGGTCGGGCAGGAACATAAAATGAATATAGGATCGAGCCGTGAGCCGTTCCTACGTCCTCAATGTCCCTATGCTTTTATCGTCATCGTAATTTAGATAGATAATGTAGTAATTTGTATACGAATTTCGTTAAAAAATAAATAAAAAGACTTAAGATCAATTTCATAGGGCGGATACAAAGTGAATGAGAAATTTAATAGTATTAGTGCATTCCTGTGTTAGGTACCAGAACATCTTTAGTTGGACTAAAACTAGTGGATAGACATCAACGAGTATTTAGTGGTCTGACATAACCGTCGCTCTCTCTTCAAAACACAAGGTATTTACTTCTGAACACACTCCCAAAACGTATTTTTCCCTAAAAAAAATGTAACTTGTGAAGTTGGCTTTTTGAAGTTTTACATCTTGATTTCTTACTGAGATAATAAATGCGAAAATTTAAATCAATGGATGTTTGTTAAAAAGTAACTTCAAAACGGCTAAATGCTTCTGGATTAAACTTGGCACGGACACAGATTAGTCTAAAACAGTACAAAGGTTATTTATTATTTATACTTTTAATTCAGCGCAGATGGAATCGCGGAAGTGCTTTTTTAGTGCTTTAGTATGATTTTTAAAAAGTTTATAATTTTTATCTTCAGTTTGCTTTCGAGATACTTAAGTTAATTTATTCGATTTGAAAATGAACTTTCAAAGAACTTGTCTACTGACTCCATTGAAGCATTAAAGAAAACTTTCGTTTTAACTTATAACTTGAACTTTGACTAATCCGATTTCCCAGTCCGAACTTAATTAAATTCATACTTTGGAGAATATTACCGTGAAAAAATATCTTAGTTGAAATAGCTGAGTGTAAAGTCTATAAAACAATATATTTCTTAGCAATTCTAGTTTATCATACGAACTTCACTTATACAATCTAGCATAAGCTATTTTTTTTGTTTTACCAAACGTGCTAAGACTTTAGGTTTCTTTTGACAAACTGTGCCAAGTTCAACCAAAGTACTTTTCGAAATAAATTCAATCAATTTAATTTTGCAATAGCCATCTGTAATAAACATAAGGTTATTAGTTTTGGTAAAGATATCAGAACTATTAAAAATGAACGTTAGCTGAAAAAAAAAATAGAATGGCATTAATTTTTACTAATGATTAGTAATGAAAACTTGTTAATATTTGAAACAGTGTAATATTATTCTATATGTAATGCTTGTAGGCTACACGTAGTACAAATTACTAGCATTATTGAGTTAGGCTGCATTTGAAATCGCCGCCGAGCTATCTCTACGGTAACTAAGTTAAGACTAATTTCTATCGCAGTTATAGCACGTAATTTGTTTACGAGTTTGAAACCTTGTAATTTTACTTGTAAGACGAGAAACTTTCTATTTGTTATAAATGTACATTATATTTACTTATAACTGTTGTATAATCAAACCCAATATATGAACCACTTGCTACATCAACGATAGCAGCAGGTCACTGCAGAGCTTCTTTTTTTTGAAGAGATAAAGGCAATCGAGCAGCGTGTACATCGAAGTGGTCATCGACGCCCATGCAACACTAGAAGAGCAGACGTGTTGCCGGCCTCTGAAACCCCCTACTCGGTGGTACAAAAAATTCCTAACATACGAACTTCAAGAGCATGTTTCATTAGTTTTTTACTAAGCTCGGATTTATCAACTTTCGGCTACGTCACTTATCATCAAGTTCATTCAATCTAGAAAATAACAGAAAAACACTTTCGTCTGAGGTATTTTCAATTCTCACCATTCATGCCTTCTTACTTAGCGAATTGCTTAGAATTCGTATAATTCCAATACCTGAAAAAACATTCAGCCGATAAATTGGTCTTTGAGGTGAGTTAAATTTGAGGAAGGCAAATATTATTTTGTAATTAAATATTTAATATTCTAATTGAATGTTGAGACGTATTTCAAATTAACTTTAAAATAATTCCTACAATAATATCAACATCTTCATTGTCATCTGGTTGGACTATTTCAATTTCAACTTAATCCCTAACTTTAGAATTTCCTAATACAATGCATCATTGAAACCTCTAATCGTCATCATCAGCTCACTATACGACCTCAGTGAGAGGCTCAGAGCTTACCCTATAATTAGAAATTACAAGATCATAATCAAACACGCTGGCCCGGTGCTGGATTAACATTATGTACTGAATATATCTGTAATGTAACGGTATTATATATAGTGTATATACAGTGGGATGTTATGAATGAGTTTTAGAAATAACAGGTTCCAAATTAATAGTTCGCTTGTGTTAGTACGTCGGGCGCAGGCGAGCCTTGAGCGCTGTCACGTACAAGTTGCTTTATTAGTTTCCTGTCGAAAGCTAGCTGCTACCAAGAGCGCACTCTTCTACGACATATTACTGAAATAAGAATAAGTATCCTTTGCTTTTTAAATTTAGAAAATACGCCATATACGACTCTATGTTAAGTAGCATAGATAATGCTTGATTTAAGTTTGACATATTCGATAAAGGTAAAGGTTAAGTTGATACTTCTAAAGACGTCGATCTGGCCAATGAGATAAATGAAGAAAAACACAAAAAAGGATCTCGCAGTATTCAGTTCATAAAAAATATTGTAAGATGTAATATGTTACATGTTATTGATATGTTGAATAAATAAAGTAAAATTATTTGAATTACTTATTTGAAAATTCACAAAAGAAAGAGCAACTTTCATGTTTCGACAAAATGAGCTTCCCTTTTATTCATACATCGCGACTTTGTAGCGTCATGATTACGTAATGACATGTAACGTATTGTGCTCGCGGAATGCTCGCTCAATAATAAACTTATTTTTCTTTTTCGGTACATAGACTTTGTGAAACTTGAACCACTAACCTAAACAAACATAACTTTTTTAATAAGTAAATAAAGAGTTGTATTGTAAATGTATGATAAAAAAAACGGACATTTTTGAATAAAATAAATTAGCGAGATATTAGAAAAGTTAGTCTTGTACTAAAATAACAAGCGAAGTTCAAAGTTCCAGCGGGTATAAGACAGCTCACTAGCGCCACCCTGTCAATGTCAAAAAATACTTGTGGGGAACCTTGCACATCTCTTTTAACACTTCACCAACATACACGTGCAAACATACATACAGCACACATACACACTAACCTAACACGCTTGTCATCGCACACATATAAACGGGTCGTCGTCGTCACGAGTACCACATCGGTGTTTATATGTATGCGTTGGGTAAGCGTATTAGGTAAGTGTGTATGTGTGCTGTCTGTGTGTTTTTATATGTGTATGTGGAGTGTTGAAAGAAAAGTTGTGGAGGACTATAGAATTGTCCTCGTTTGAACTTAACGTCTGTCTCAGTTTTTTTTTTAATCAGGATGGCCAATATGTTTTTTACAGATGTTAAGGCAATGGAAACTTTTAGACAGTGTCATACAAGACAAAAGAAAAAGGTAAGAACACAGAGATTGTTCCAAGTTCATGAAGCCGGTGTGTTGCCGGGCACGTGATTTACAAAGTTTGTTATTCACAAAGCGATTCCTTGCTTCTTATTCAGCCGCAGATTGCTACATGGAATTGGTTCAGAGAGTTGTATAAAAATTTACTTTGTTTCGTCGGCAACTGAATTTGGTTCTTGAATAATAATTCCATTCATACGAGATCTATGTACAAGCACGTCCGTTCGCGGTGTTCTACCTTAGAAGCTATAGTCGCTTCAAATTTTCGTACACATCGAGTAAACGACGCGGGTACGATAGTCAGTAGAATGCAGTTTTTAAATATTTTAAACTTCTAAGAAAAAAGTTGATCAGAGCAGGTAGGCGACGAATTGCTTTTTACTATTATCCTGAATTTGTGTTCCTCATTCGTTAATTTGTGAGAAGGGCGGAGATTGCGGACAAGGGTATTTTTTTTAGTAGAACACCGTAAAAGGTTGCGACTGTAACAAGAGGAAATGTAATTTTAGAGAAATTGAGTTATAGACACTTACTGTGTGCGTTATTTTTAACTATCTGATACGGTGTTTACTAGTTAGAAACCCAATAAAGAGGGCAACATTGCATTTTGCAAAAAAAAAACTATCTAAAACTACGCAGCGTTTCAAATACAGTTAGGAAAACTTTAATTAACAGTCTCATTTAAGTCTAAAGTAAAAGAAGTTCGCGACGTACGTATAATGCAATTTAAACGTTCAACATCCCACTAAGTTACGTTCGACAGCTGGCCGCCAGCCAGCACCGAACTCCTCCGCTAATCTCGCGGGGAGCGAGCTGAAAGACAATTTATAGCACTGGAATCATGTTAACCAAGTTACGAGGAAAATACAAGTCGAAAGATCAGTGGTATAGTATGGTACAGGGTAACATTCGTAATTTCGATATATCGCATTTGTTTATTTTATTCAATCTCACCGATGCATCTATGACGGTCGCTCTTAAGTTAAAATGAACTTGGTGTCACGGAAAATTAATCTCTTTACTTTCTTATTATTGCCGCAGCAACTGTTGCTGCATCCTAAACCCGAGCAATCTCATTGAGACTAATATTTTTACATCCGTGTAAGCCGATATTTTGTCTCTTCAATCAGTAATTTGCATATATATTTGTATAGCAAATAATATCGAAAGAGTACATGGACAGGGAGGGAGGATGCGAAGATAAAGAATTTACTATTGTACATTTAATATCCTTGTCCAATAAAGGTACTTAATGCATCACGTCATTTAACACACATCACTGGACACTAGCTGCTTAGGAGCTAAGCGACCAGATGGTATTTGTCAACACAATCAAGTACGTTAGGGCCTTTATAGTATTCAGGCTTTGAACTTTCCTGTTGAATAATTTTGTTACTTATAATCCAAGTCGCTGGTTTTTACAACCTGGGCTCACATGTTTTCGCATTAGGAAGGATTTGCCAGCGTCCTAAGCCGGTGAAAGCTAAGCTCTCCGGAACTTAAAAAGGTTGATCTTTTGAATTTTCGAAAATGTTGGTTTTTAATTTAACAAAAGTAAGTAAGGATTACGTAATTTTTTATTTTTTTATCTTTTGCCAATGTTAATTTATGTGCGAGACATTTAAAAAAAAATATGTTAAGTATGTTTGTATAATATTATTAACTTGTAAATTCAGAATACGTATGTCTTGCATGCGTATCTCACATTTGTTCCAGTTCGTAAATTTAATTGGATAATAGAACATACACGAACCAGACTCTCCGTATGGAGAATTCTGCTAATGAAAATATTCAATAATTTTAAAAGCTTATCTGGCTACAAGCCAGTTGTATTTTTTGTTTGCATATTTTTAAAGTTATTTTCGTTGAAATATCAACAATATTATATATTATATTAAGTATAGATAAATAGAAAATACATTTATAATTACATATCTCATATATGAGTTTCTTAGTGAACACATATTGCGTCTTACTGTATAGAAAATTCGTATATTACTACCTAAGTCATTTCTGAATTGAATGGATGTATCCAATCACGCTTTACGAGACAGGATTATAGCGAATTAATACGCATTACCCAACACAATGTCGTCACGACGGGCTTCAGATGTAATCATATTGTTATTCGAAGATAACCACATTGAAGGCTTCATCGAATACAATTCTTTAATATTAGCATAGTTAAATATTGAAGTGTTACCCGTTTTTATGTTCACCAAGAATGTCGATTCCAAAACTAACCCAGGTCCATAGAAGACTAGGTATATGATGTCGCGAAATAAAATTAAGGGTTCACAATTTATTTATTTATTTATTATTACAAACATATACATACAGACTACAATCTACGAACATTAAAAAAAATGTAAAAACACTTTTCAAGACCTTAATAATGGTGTAACGAACCAAAGAGACGTCGTGAGGTCGGACGAAACATAAACTCAATAGAAGCGAACCGTCTACGGCACGTACGTTCTACTGCCCTTGCATGTCACATGAATATTACTAAGTTGAACAACTCAAGGCGTAAGGGTATTTCTAACAGCAATACAAGATATCTACTAGATTTTATCTAGACTAAACGATGTTTTTATTATATAGATAATAGTAGGAGCTACAGTTTCCGTAACTAATCGTCTATCGCGCATTTTGAGCAAGGCCACGGATTCCTCCAGCCAGCCTTGCTTTTTTATTCTTAAAAGTCTATCCAATAATAAAAGGATAGTGGTTTGTAATAGAATACAATTTTGCAGTACCGAATCACCGAATCACAAAACAAAAGGCAACTTAATACAATTAATAAACTAATTATGACCTGATAGATTGATTTTAATTTATCCAGTTACTTTATATTCCATAAAATGTGTACGAAAACTTCAACGAATGTATCCTCAATAACATTTCTAAACAAATGTTTATCTTTTAACAATCCGTCAGGCAGTGTGACTGACAATGACGTAAGTAAAAATAAAAGGAAGCAATATGTCACGTCTAATACAGCGTATGTTATCGATATAAAACGTTTAGGGAAATTCCGCCTTATCAATCAACGTCGTTCGTCGGACGGGAAGCCGTTTTGAAGTTCAATCAGCCAACGCCACATTCAATATCTTACAGGGCTGACTTTAAGCCGCAGTACTGCGGAAAATATGCTAATGAAACAATAAATTATCGACAATATACAAGCAACGGTATTAGTAGAATTTAAAAAATGATGGTAAGAGCTTTACAAAAAAAGGTATCGTTCAAAAACTTTAAAGTCCAATTCTGAAATAAATGAAAAGAGAAAAGAGCGAAACCATGCTTAATTTACTCTCAGCAATTATTAAGGATATACACGTATTTATGCATAATTTTTTGTAATATACCGAAGTAACTTTTATGCCAACAAAAATGCTTCCATATTTAAAATAAATATTCTATAGTACAACCTTCGTAGAACACACCTTTAGATTCACAGTTATATAATTTTAAAATAAGGTTTTGTGAATTTCAGGCAAAATTCATGAAGCGTGTGGCAATGACACGGTCCCGTGAGTTGATCGTCAACAGAGAGACGATATTGAATTTATATGTAATAGAAAACGTGTCCTAGCATAGTGTGGACAGAGGCTGGACATTTCAGACCCGTGGAGTTATACAACCGCCGAAAAAACTTTGAAATCGCAACACGAAAAATGTACAAAACGATTAGTTAATTAAATTTCAATTAGACGTTAACCCCGATACACACCTTTGGTTACAATTAAAAATTTAAATTGCTTAAAATTGCTTATACAGGTTGATTCAAAGATTAAAATGAGCTCATACGAGTACACTTCTCTTGTAAATTTATAAAAGTTATAAAATAAGAGGTTGTTTTAAAATTAGACTATATAAACAAATGATGCTTAATATCGTTCAAGTTGAGTGAAACAGGATTAAGTAAGTCGAAGATACAAGTTAGGAAGAACCGAAGTTTCGTTCAATGTCTCGAAGGGGACAGACAACGAGAGGTCGAGTTCACGAAACTCCCATCGACATTGATTAAGTTAAAGTAAAAAGTATCAACTTGTACCTTAATTTATCTTAACTTCACCTATAGTTAGTGAATTAACATAAATATTTTACATTGATACCGTCGTGTGCGTTTAGAGCAAAACTAAATAAACAAACACAATCGTTTTATAGAGATGGCAGCACTAACTATTCAATATGGAGTATAAAAATTACATGGAATACATAAATGAATTAAAATTGATTTGAATACTTCAGTACTCATCATAAAAAGATGAACAATTTTTTTAAATATTTTTTTAAGACATCAACCTTTTCGCTAGGAAAAAATAAGGGGGCGTCGTAACACCGTTCAAGAAAATTACTTCAGTATTAAAATCTTCGAGTGCCGCAATACTGATCACATCAACTTTTTCCTTTCATAATTTCAATGTTTCAATGATAACGGTTTTCATGACATTGGTATAAGTATTAAATGAATACTGGAAAACATTTTTATTGCATTATTTAAATGTTAAAAGGCGACAGTCTTTTATTTCCATTCGCACGTGCGCTTTTACGCGCTCAGAAATAAACTAAAAGCCGATAAAAGGATCAATATCAAGCACAGTAGCTTTTTATTTTCTTTTTGAATAATTCTCGACTGGAAGCCCGTAGGACTTGTGGTACGGACGAATTGGAAATTTTGATTCAATTACATAGGCATTTCTGCACCACGATTGTGAGGTTAAATATTAATGTACTGACAGATGTTTTGAATGACCAATTTAACTAGTGTGTTTTGTTTTTTTTTGTAAAAAATTTAAAAATAAGATTTAATTAAATACATACATATATAACAATGTACAATCGTGTATTGAATAATACATTACTTTGAATTATACTAAATTAAGCAGGGTATTGAGGGGACCTGTATATTTTATGTAGATGAAGCGGTTAATGTAATTGGTCTGATGTAGACGTTACCTTAGTGCAGAAACACTGCATACTGTGTGAACAAGATTAACTAATACACTTGAATAAGTATGAATAAGAAAGAATGTATAAGAATTTTCGTGTTGCGTAGCAAGACTGTGGAGAGGTCGTTTGATTTCTTTTCCTTTTTTTTTTCACTTACTCGCGACCAAACTCGTTTTGCATTTTCAATATTAGTAAGGTTCAATCTAATTTAATATCAATTTTATGCTAACGTTATAAAAGTGTTACTGGTTAGAAAGTTGTAAGAGAAAAAAGATATTGATCAAGTGAGCCCCGTAGGGTCGGTCAGCGTACCCGAGCGGAATTCACACTTCGTTTGTTAATGCTCTTCCCTGCGATAGGGTTACACTGTAATATACATAAAAATAGAGTGTACCGCACTTTATTTATTTGTAAAAAGAGAATTAAACTATTAAACTTTCGTGAGACATTTCACTATACTACTTATAAAAGGGCTTAACTCACGTGTAAATCGCTGTCAGTACCGACTAGTTTTCAGTGAGCGACGGGCCGTGAACGCGCTATAGTGCCGTTCCCACACACCCTGAAGATGTGCCCCCGATGGGATCGAAACTAGTCGGTACTGACACCGATTTACACGTGAGTTAATCCGTTTTATAAGTAGTATAGTAAAAAGAGAACATTTTTAATTATCACTGACAACCACGAAAATTTGCTAGAAAATATTAAAAATGTCATTGTATGATATTTTTCCGCGCCAATCGGTCGGAAAGTATAAGAGCAAAATTGATCATTTCACCACACGGACCCGTATTTACTGAACACTTGTTATTTAGGATACTTTTTTGGGGTTTTTCCACTAAGAAACAAAACAGAAAGATTTCACAAGCGGTTTTTTACATTACAGTATTGTATCAAAATATAGTACAAGGCATGTACACATTTGTTACTCGTTCATAAAGCATAAGGGATGGCCGTCTAATGTACAACGCATGCATATTTATATGGACCTTCGAGACCCACAATTTAATGGATCAGTTGCTTAAATAATGTTTATTCATATCCTTGAAGACAGGTTCGTAATTTAAGTAAAGATTTATAACAAAGACCTAACCGTGATAAACTTTTTGGCAATATCCATACACGATAGTAAAACCATCTTTTAAACATGGTTATCGTTTACCATAAAAATTTCAGCATTTTTAATTCTAAGCCTAGTGTAGGCATCACCAGTTCAAATGTACTGACCATTATTTACAACAAATGTATTGGTTTAATCTATACTGTTTAACAGATTATTCTAATTTACTTCCGAAAGATATGTTATATAATAAAATGTTATATTTGTTTAACTAAAAACATTTAGACATCGTGATATTTTATACAAGCGCTTAGATTGCACGCACAGTTGCGGTGGCTAAAATTGGCTTATTCGCACACACACATTTTCCAATACGGATTAATCCACAGCAGTGTAATATAGTGTATTTGAATCTAAAACAGAGCTGGCTGCGCGCCAGATAAGCTTTCACAATTATTGAACACTTTCACTACGTATTAGGTGCCATATGGAGAACGTTTTTCGTACCCTTATTTATTGATTTATTGTCTTGTAAAACATGAGATATAGGAACTACGTTATTATTAGTTATCCCTTACCAATGTAATGGTTATTTTTTTAGTTTATCATTTCATAATTGTATATGATATTAATGGGTTAGTAAAGTAAAAATAAAATAATGATTTGTAAATTGAGAAAACGTTTCTTTCTGTTGACTTTACTAGTATTTTTCTTTTCTTTAGTCATTCAACAAAATCCTAGATTTTAATGTCATATTGACAATTACTTTAGTCATCTAGTTTGGTTTTTATTTATTCTAACCCAGGCGTAGCTAGTTATGCGTTTATCGCTGTAAATGAGGCTTCGAGACGTGCGGTGTTTTTAAAATACAAAACAAAAGACTGCAAACTCATTCAAGAAAACAATTGAGGGAAGATTCGTTAACCTTTAACTGGATTTGGTAAAAGATTAGAAAGTAGCTCAAGATTTATCTGTATTTTATAATTAACTGTTGTTTATACTAAGATCAACATTAGGTGTAAGTCTCGAATATTCTTTAGAAGAGGGTCTGAAATATAAATAAACGGACACACTCGTATCGACCGTTCCAAAACAACGACGTGTAAAAGAAGGGGTCTAATTTATCAAAGCCCCGCGGGTTTTAAGGAGCAAAATTATTCAACGTAGAGATCAAAGGTTACTAGGGATGGAATTTTTCATGTTTTCCTCTGTGTTTTGATCATACACTTTCTTGTGGATTGAAGTTTGCCCGATACGATGTTTGGTGTGAATAAATGATGCGGATAAATAAGTTTTCTTGAGTTTCCATTTTTGTCTTTGTTGTTTATGTTTACGAAATAATTACTTTTGTCGTATTTCCGGTCTAATATCTTTTATTTTTTCCTCATGTTTTGATATTGTTTCCTGTCTATGTAATAACAAATATAATGAGTACATTTCACATTGTCTTGTTTTCTATTAAGTTTTGTAACATAGGAATGTCTCCTTAACTCGGTTACATTAATTCTGGACTTTACAATCTCATTGAGCTCGCTGTCCGCAAGATCAGCAGTGATCAAGGTTGGCTCGCGGCCAGCTGTCGAACATAACTTAGTTAGGTGTTAAACGTTTAAATTGGCTTATAATACCGCGAACTTTACCTGCGTTGAGATGAATTTAAAAAAAAATAAGTACGGGAAAAGATTGGCTTACAGCTCGCAGCTTGTCTTAAATCTAAATAAGAAAATTATCGTACACTCAATAATAGCAGTCGCTAAAGAAAATGAAACTAAAATTCAAAATTCATATTCAATAATACCAAAGAAAATTTACATTTCAGAGGAATTCGGTCAGATTTTATTATAGGTATTGAGCCAAATGAGATACGTGCGGTAAGCCGAGGGGAAATTGCTGCTGAAAATTAAAATAATTTAGCGCCTTTTGATTTCCATAATTGATGTCGTGTCTGTTGTATGTGTGAATCTGGTCTATTGTATTGCACATTGACCTCTTAATACCAACTACTTTATTTAAACATAACTACTATTATTTTTTGTGTGATTATAGCTAAACCTTTTAGAACAGAAACCTTCTCTAAAGTCCTCAATACATCCTTACAAAAAAGTAAAAATTGCCCGGTTGTTTAGGATCGCATAAGAGGTATACAATATTTAATTAATTGTAATTATCAAGGTATTGAAGGACAAGCGGTATATCGGACTTCTATTGAGTTACAGACTTAGATCTCAAAGGTAGTATATAAACTCGCACGCGCTCACGGCGTCGTATATTTTTAGTATAGGAATATTTCGTTTAGGTAATGTGAGTGCGCGCGATGAGTATCCCTTAGAGGTTACTTTGCGTTTTAAACGAGAAGCTCATGCCTATGGGAATTATATAGTATTGAATTTCGACTAGTAGTGAAGTATGGAGATTTTTTTATACATGACTATGACGTGAATATTACTTATGAATGTGGAAGGGTACACCACTGGGGGTAGGCGTAGGAAGAGATAGATGGGTGACGTGTGGGAGTTTGATCTGGACGACTAAAATCTAGCGCTCCACCAGTAGCCTAGTTATGTCTACTGTTTAGTGCTAGAAACAGGATAAACTAGTAATGTATGCAAAAACCAAGAAGCATTTCAGAGGTTTCAGCTATCGTTCTAGGGAAAAATACAAGACTTCACATTTCAAAATTGATGAAGCCGTTAAAGACGCAGACAGACACAATAGAACGATGAGAGACGTAAAATATACTTCTAAAGACAGTGAGAGATGTTATCTATATGCTGCATATATGTTGTGTTATTTAAAAAGTATTCATTTAAATTTTTATATCGGTTCAACTCAACTACAACTTCGTTCCGGTATCGAACGTGCCGTTTTAAATTGAAGTAGAAGTTTGTTGAAGTTCCTCAGTGTTCCTATTGCGATCCGATAGAGTTATTTGAAGTAGGCTAAATAGCGTTAAACAAGTTTGGAAAAACGCCAAAACAAGGTTGAAGACGAGAATTTCGACTCTAATCAAGACTTGTTATTAGGTTTGCCAGAGACGGATTCGCTGAGCTGTATTCTCAATCTCTATAAACGAAGTCAAATAATTTTTTTCATATTATTTTCTAGCCTTGATACTTTAATGAATTATTTAATTATTGTTATCTTAAAAAAGAAAACATAAACTGGTATTAACTGTTTTAATAAAAAAAATATAAAATATGTTTCATATATAAACAAAAGGGTCAATATCGCATACTATATTTTGATAATTACAAATTAGTTAACAAAATAGTGACGGTTTTTCGGATGATGTAAAATAATGTTTCAACACTTTTACTATGGAATTTAATATTAATGATGACGGAAGAAAGAAGTTAATGTCAACAAACGTATTGTTTTTTTCCTTAATTTTCATTATCTCCTTATTGCCTTTATGATTTCTTTGAAATTAGTTAATGAGGTACAAATTGAGTTTTATAAACATTTTCATCTGACGCCGAAAGGAAATTGTTAATGTTGAACAGATTCACAGTCAAAAATGTAAATGTGTTTATGAATAATTCAATAAAAATTCGTATATTCCGTACATTCGTATTCATCCTTCGTCGGCAATTTTTTTTTCCGCGAAATTATGAAAAAAGTTTACATTAAAAGCTTGCGCGGTTCTTTTGCTTAGAAACGACAGAATGTTTCTATACAAATTTTTAGGCAGTGAAAACTTACCTTAAAATTACTTGTTACATAGCGTCTCTAGGTTTGTTTTTTTTAATTCAATATTGGCAATCTTTTGTCATTTTCCCAATACTTCTTTTACCTCTCCAACTAGGCTCTAGGCATTAGACTATTGGCGCTTTACATTACATGTACTGATTCATCTGCTTATTATTTACCTATTTATACTTAACATAAATTGCAAATAGTAATGATAAATATTATTAGCTAAGTTCGCGATAATTAGCAATTATTAAAGGCACTGAAGCGATATCATAAAAACAAGCTGCTTTCGTGTTCATTATCTCTTATCTAAACAACATTAATTACGAACATTGCTTTACTAAATATTATATAATTACAGTACATAAATGTAAGGATAAAGAAGAAATTTAATATCACGTAAAAAGACTAAAGAAATGTAACCTAATTTAAGAATTTTCTATAAACCACTGATTTAAACGCTCTCTGTTCACGAGTAACGTTTTAAGTAACATACTTATTATAGAAACAAAACAGAAAGTAAAAAGGTAAAAAGGTTCTAATAGCTTAATGGTTCACAGTACAAATTTCCGATCACGTTATCGGGAGTTCGAAATCATTCTACTATTGTTGTAAACCATAACATAACAGAAAGCTAGAGCTTAATTTTAATGGTTAAGTAAATTAACAAAAATGTGTTAACATTTCTAATTAAAAAGAGAAAAATGAATAAAGTCATCATCAGCCCCTGACTCCCCACTGCTGAACATGGTCCTTTTCCAATGCCTTCCACAGTATTCGGTCCTCCAAAAAAATCGTGTGCCAAAGAAAATATGCACATATTTTAGTTGTAACTAGGAAGAGGCAGCTTGCTTACATTTTTATATGGAGAATTGCTTCCATATGTCGTCTTTTAACATCTGTACGTAACGAGGGTCACTAAGGAAGAATACCGCAAATTAAGAGAGCCTGCAGCGTTATGTTACAAATTACGTTTGATTGTCTATTGTTTAGTTTCAATTGTAATCCTGCATGTTTCTATTTTCTTGAACTCATCATCATCATTACCAGCCTAATGTAGTCCCCTGCTGATCGTAGGCCTCCCCAATCGATTGCCCTTTTTCTTGTAATACTTAACGGTAATTTCGCCTTTGTTTAAAAAAAGTTTTATATAAATAAAAGGAATGGTTTAGTTTGTTACTAGCGGACTCTAAGTTGATTCTTAAGTTGGATAACCTTAATTTTGTTTATTCATAACAAAGATGAAAAGTCCTGTAACTAGTATCACGAAAGTTTGTGGGTCATTGTACTCGTAATTTGTTGACAAAATTTATAATAAGAAATTATATAAAACAAACACCATTTTAAAAAACTGTTCCCATTTTACGTGAAGCTATTAATAATAAACTGGTCATTTTTAATTAATTCAATAAATATTATTTTCGAATATAACAAATATTACAATCCATATGTAAATTGAGCGAAAATTAAAATGAACATACTGTATACGAAAGCTTACAATTCGTTTGCATATAAAGTTGGCATACATCGATGCATTCGTAAATTCGTATTAAGTTCGCATTTAATTGCAAACATCGCGTATTGACACGACCGCACCGGATCTGTTCAATCACATCACTGAATACAAATTTAACTTTAATTACTCGTACTACCGTCTTATTTAACTCCGGTACGTATCTTTTATATAGAAAACATCGCCAACCACAAATTACTGGCAATAACCTCAAAAAAAAAAATTTGAAAGAAAAATGTGCTGTCATTCTTGCACTCCCCGATGTTGTAACCATTAGGATGCGACCGTTTCTCGTGAGCTGATCAGCTGCTCTAACCCAGATGTGAACGCATCTTTACCGTTTTTTACAAATAGAATAGTAAAACTAAATAAAATGCTTATAGATTACACATTTACTTTCTAGACAATTCAAAATTCACATAAAACTACATTTAGTTTCACTTCACTGTAATACGCATACTGAAAACAAAAACCCAAAGAGAATATAAAAAAAAAATACTTTTGTGCCAAATTACAAGTACTGTACACACATTGTCTTTAATTAGGTCTTTAGAGCAAATGCTAATGAAATGTTTTCTCTTGTATGCAGTATTCCCATTGTTGAATTTCTTAAAGACGTTCTAGAGAACATTTTTACTAACTTGCTTGCTTTTAACATTAAGAAAATGACTATCGTTCCTTTTATTTAAACAATTGCATTTTTTTAGCTATACAATGATAACGAATATGGAAACAGGAACCCATCAAGACTTGAGGTAGCTTAAAATTTGTATCGTACTGGTTCTAGAGTAAATAGTCGACGCCTAAGACAATGTAGGCATTTTTCTTTTGAGAAAAGAACGGAAGTGCATTAAAGCAAAGTAGCAAGTTCTGCAAGGACTATCAAATGGAAATATGTTTATTTTTTTGAGAAGATTTCAATTAATCAAAAGATTTTAATGCCAATTGTAACTGTTATTGCTTTATTTAACATGTTCGCGGTGGCACCAATTTTTGCATACTTTCTGTCCCTGCGGTACGAGGTGTTGTCGACCCGCTCTGTGAGTAGACGATATTGCAACACGCGGTCCATTAGGTCCTTTAAGGATGATTTAGACCTCGTTTCGCAGCACAGGTTTCGAAAGCTATCCTAAGCCTAATAATATATAGCCTAAAAACTGTCGTACGTGCAGCTTATTTCTAAAAAAGGAATGATTCAAATCTATGTTAAAAATTATTAAAATCGTGCATCGGAATGTTACAAAAGTTTGCATTTTATGTTATAGTATTGATAATCCATGTGACCCCTAAAATTAGGTACATGTATTAAATTCCAACATATGAATGCTTTTACAATATCGGGCCACAAACCAGAGTAATTACATTAATGAAATCTCTCTGGATAACCCGAAAGCCGCGCATTGCAACCGAATCGATGTACACGATATTGGATTAATTATATCAATACGACAATATCTATTTGTCATCGACTCCTCTGTGGCACGAATTAAAAAAAAGCAAAGCCGCTTTAAAAATACCGATTTCCTGTACCCCATCTCACGCTTCGGCGATTACGATTCCAATCATTTTGACAGTAAATTTTAAAATATAGATTGAAAACGTTCGTGTATTGAAGAATATGACTGATATTTTGTTTGCATGCGATCTGAATGAACATTTGCACAGACAAAAGATTTCTATTTCGATTGAAGTCGGCAGATATCGGAATGATTTTGTGTGGCTATACAAAAGATTCATTCATATTCTTTTTTTCATGGAGTTTAAACTTATTGTTGTTGGAACAATCAAAATAATGACTGCCAGTATTTTTAAATGATTTTATAAAATGTAATCATTGAAAAGAGTATCTATAGCTGAGTACATCTTCGTCCCTTCGAAAGTGACGATGGTGTTCCAGACAATGTTGTCAATTTAAATAAAACGTTGTTAATCAGTAAAATTTTATTTAAGATTTCTGACACAAATGTGCTCTCAGGCGGGCCACTTAACAACTCTGAGTGTGCAGTAAGTCTTTCTACTTAGACGTTGTAACAGCTGTAATCCTGGCCATAAAACAAAAGACTACGTTTAAAATACTTTTATGTTCGTGCCAGTAATTAGTGTTTACAAAATATGGTCGGCGTAAATTTATTATTTCTTGTCGCAACCTAAGACTGCGGATTGTAAATCTAGATAGATTGTTACCAGGCTCGCTAGAATTACTAAGACTGTAAGCTCTGCTTTTGTTTTAAGTGTCCTTTAGTGTGACGTCATATAATCTTGTAGTAAGTTTAGTTTAGTTACGTCTATTACATTCCAAACGATGCTATTCATTCCTCATAATTCCCTATATTTCGAGAATATAATAAATTTATGAAAGTACGCAGTAATTTATTATGATTTTTTCTTTAACTAAATATGGAAAACACAATAAAAGGCTTTCGTTTCTACCCCGATCATTATGAATCGAAGTAGAGATTCGGTCAGTTGTTGAATGGACAGGACCGTACTAGCAATACACAAATAAAAGCAAACAAGTCTTGTCTACCCTGAGTGCGGCCGGGACGAGCACAGCCTCTCTTAAACTTCTTGACGTTCCCAATTAAAGTCTAAAAACTTTCTCTTTGTTCCAAACGCTCAAGATGAAACTCGAGATTTGCGGGGATTCTCTAAGAACAAACTTGCGTACTTGCTGCTATACTATTGTACCTATTATTGCATATTAACCTGACATATAAAATATAGATTCAAGTAAGCTTTAAGCTGCAGTGTGCTGGAAGACTTATAGTCTTTATTGAACGTTAACATAACTGGTTCAATATAAACTTGGCTGCTATGTTCCCTGTATTAAAGGAACCATACTATATTAGAGTTTTATTTTCTGGTACAACCTCTAGAAAATTTGAGTGGTTTCGGTAAAGGTCAAGCCGCTAGACTACATCTTTAACTGGTTAATACCTAACTTGGTTTACTAGGAGTAGTTGGGAATCCTTATTCTGTGTCATCATATATTCGTAATGCAACTCATGTGACGGTTAACGCATGAATCCATTCGGCGAACAATGTGGGATCCATCGACGTCCGACATAGCAGTTATACGTCGGCATTAATCAAAGCAGATGTGCGGAATAACACTGAATGTTGGTTAAACTGCACACATATTAATCTAGCTATTACATTATGCCTCGGTATTTATGATTCAAACCGTTTGTCGACAACGACGTATTACTATTGTCCACGTTAATACTAACGATACTTGGGATAGTTAACATCGTATTGAATACCACAACTATTGTGGACATTTAATTTATTATATGTCAAAATTCTTTATTAAATTCCATTACTATGTTTCAGTGTTGTCTGCACAGTCGAACTATACAGTTAAATGGATGGATGGAAGGATATTTCTTAATACATCTATCACCAAAACAGTTAAACAGATCTCGGTGAAATTTGACACAAGAGCAGAACTTAGTCTGGAACAACGTATAGGGCCTTTTTTTAAATTCTACCCAGTCCAATTCGTGAGCAAAAGCTAGTTTGCTTTATAATTGTGTTACACGAGTCTATATTTCGGACAATTGTGCTCTTATAACGATATGCAAGTGGTATTTAATACGCGTTTTACATTCATGTATCAACTAACTGCGCATCTGGATTTGCCGATGCGAAACTCTAAACTCTCGACCTTGCTGCAGGCATTAAATTCCCGCGTCACGGACCTGACATTGAGTTACGAATTTGCAGTGTTCGTAATGTGAACTTGCAAAATTAAAATTAAAGTTCTATGACGCAATCTTAATATCAATAAGGGATCAATAACTTTGTGATTATTTACAATGAGTGCGAATTAAAATTTGTCGAATTAATTTATTATTAAAAAGTTAACTTTACTGATAATGTTTTATCTAAAAAAAAAAGAACGCGAAGAAAGTATATTTTTGCTATAATATACGTATTGACACGTATCCGAGCTTTATACTTTACATCAAAGCACTATTTGATGTTAGTGCTACATGACCATCATCAAACTGACCTTTTCCCTACTGAGGGTCGGCACAGTATGTACTACTCTTCCCTACATCTGTCAGCCGTCATATCTGAACTCACAGCCTTCTTACGCATATCCTCATTCACGTATACCATCCTTACCTTCTTCGGTCGTCATCTACTTATACAGCCAGCCACATTCAATCTCACGTCTTTTTTGTGTGCTCACCGTCTCTTCGAATATTGATACAAGTAACACTTAAAATAAATTGAATATACCTAAAGAAAAAAAGGTGTTTGATATTTTATTTATTAAAAGACTTTGGTAAGACGTCAATAAGTAATTGACTTTAAACGTAATTATTGTCCCCGAGTGTATATCCCTGTCGCACGTCAATTACAAATTTCCCATTCTCGATACGTCTCCGCGTGTCGACATTGTTTACATTTGAGACAAGTCGATGTTAAGAAAACAAATACTTTATATTATTTTAAAATCGCCAATAGCTTAATGGTTAAGGGTACCGATTACCGATCTAACGATCGTGGGTTCGAATCCCACCGTTCGACTAATATCGTGAACTATCCTAACACAAGCTTTTTCAAGCTTACCGGGAATGGTTACAAGAAATATTAGTAAATTAACAAAAAATAACTACTAATATTTTATATAAAAATAATATAAGCGTAGTAAAAAGCGTCGTCTTTCATTCATTGTGTATTTTACTGTGGACATAATTTACTATTATACAAACAATATTTCATTACATTCATCATGGACGCTTGGTTAATCTTTGAACGGAAACACCGTGTTGACTTAATAGACAATGATTTGATTTTATTTCATTTGTTACAAAGAGATAGAAAATGACTAATAAAAAAACCTATCAGTGTTTTTGCTCCTTATTTATGAGCCCAACGTGAGCCTTGATTTGGTTCAACAATTAGTTCCACTTCAGCCTGTTCGTGGCCATCGTCCATCATCAAGCATTATTATGACAAAGTAACTGTATACAAAACAAAAACTAGCGTAATTAATTCTCAAATCCCTGTATCAAAACACAAGACAACAGTGTGGGTTGAGAGATAAGCAAAGTTTTGTTTATATGTTCACACTTTAAGCTCAATTGTATAGAAGTTACGAAGTAAGTGGGGTCTTTCCGAGCCCACATTAAGAGACGCGCCTTTCGTGTTCATTTAACGTGATAAATAAATAGGGTCATATTTTATTATATTGTTTAATTACTTAATTTATGTATGGATCATTATACATTAGCTTTTTTTTATTTAGTACAAGCCACCAATATAATAAGTTAGACATAACTGATTTTATTAAAAAAAACGACTAAATTTAAAACTTAACTTAATTTACTTAATAGTAATACTTTAATAAGTAGATTGCTTCTAGTCAACTTCTCATTTAACACAATATGAAGACATTTAACAATTAAAAAAAAATAAACCAACATAGTTGCTTGGTTGAATTCTGATTCTACATTTCCGTTTATTATTAACCTGTTTCATTTTTGAAAACAAATACTTTTGTTTAAATATGTATTCAACTAGAAATAAACCTACATGTTAACATCGCGATAGCCTCGCATTTCGCAAGGTAATTAATGTGTCTACGTGATGACTCTCCCTAAGGGTTAATTTCATAAATTACGCAGAAAGCTACCACGCCTTTGGCAACTAGAACATTAGTGTAACCCTGCCATCTATTGAGGCTAAAAAGAGATTGTTATCACGGTTCTATTCTCAATTATAGTAATTTCTTAATGACATTATTTAAACTATCAAGGCACAAAAAACCTAAGACCCATGTATGGTCCGAAACCAGATCAATGCATGAGTATTAGCAGTTTGTCTTAAGTTTATGAGGGTCATTTTTAAAATTAAAAAAGTTTTTTCGTCTTTTATAAATAGAATATTAAATGAAAAGGCACAAACATATGGTAATCCATACATTAAAAGGGCCAATAAAGCTTTCAATGTAAACCCTTAACTTTTACGTTGATAAATAGAAGCCTTCACATGAAGAGGTTAATGGAGGCCGTGTCGCGTGTATCACTTTACCTTTTACTTGAAAACGCCGAGAGTACTTTCCTGTTCGAGTTTATTTCAAAGACGATGTTTAAAATGTTGGTATAACATCGGAAAAGCACTTGATAATAAAAACATATTATACATTTGAAATGTTTAATGGGACTTGCAGTTAAAAATAAATTCATAACATGTTTTCAATTCAGTCTAGTCTTCCGTAGTAAATTTTGAAAACCATACTTTCTTGCAAGCCAACGAATTAAAGCTTACAATTGAAGGACACGACTTGTAAATAGTTTTTTTTTTCTAAAGAGTAAATGAAAACGAAAGTTTGCGATATAGCTGCGGAAAAGAATAAACTCCTTCTACGGTCTTCTACGACGTCCAAACGAGCCTATGCTCGTAAAATGTAAAATTTATGTAGAATTTTCGTGGCCGGGACTTTGGTGAGCGTTTGGAATTTATGCACGCGTGTATGGAAGGTCACGTAATGATGGTGAAGGATCGTAAATTTAACGTAGAGCACGAATTGCGCCAGTTTTTCTTCGTCCTTTGCTTTTATAAAACAAAAACATTATACACGCGCGTACAAATCTGTACGGAATAGTAAATAAAGGGTAAAGTTTCTTTATACCACTAAAATATTGAAGCCCTTGAACTAGCATGTCAAATATAAATTCGAGATCTCCATTAATCCTTTAGTCCCGTCAACTAATTTTTCAATAGGAATCAAAATACTGTAATCCGAAGGCACACTGGAGAAAACGCCAAAGAAAAATGCAAACAATAAAGTTTTTGTAGTTGAACAAAGACGAGATGAACGCAGCCTGGGCTAAAAGTTCCTGGCTACCGTGGATTAAACTTTCGAAATTTTCTCTTTTGTTATACACGAACAAAAGAAACTTCAAAGCGTGCGTTGTTATTACTATGCAAGAATTATGATGATTTACTTAGAGTTTGACTTCGTTAACTTTATTCTGCGATCGAAAAATCCACGTTGACAACGCTTACTGCGCAGTGTGGATTCAAAAGCTAAAAGATTTACTTTCCACGGTTAAAAACGTCAGTATTGTCGATTCAGATAGTATGAAACTGAACCCTTTATAGGCAGTGTTTGAATGCATTTTACATGTAAAGCTGTATCAGTGAAGATTTGGGATTGCTGACGCGAAAACGCAAATCTCCGTCCGTGATGGGAATAAATTCCCCGCGTCACGGCGTTGACGTTGAGTTATGAATTTGTAGAGCAAACAGGCAAATTGAAATTTGAAATTGTGTCACGTTACACAGATAATCATATTTTTACTTGAATAATGGCAGTTGTCCAATTGCGCTATAAACTTTCCCAACATATCAGTGGACATGAACGCATAAAAAACAAACAGGATACCGAGCTTCATATAAATAGCCAGGTAAACATTTTTTACTAGAAAAATACAACACAGTCATTGTATGCCGCACGGCGAGTGATTACTTAAAACCGATAGGGAAAACTAATGAAAATGGAATACTGTTTAAAAACGAAAACATTTTAAAATATTGAATGGTAAAAGGGCGTCCAAAAAACAAGTGACTATTTACAATTTAAAATGTATTCTTTTTCTTTTCCTGATTTCTTCTTTTTTATTCCATGGCTCTTGATGCCAAATGTATAAAAACTCCTTGAACAGTCTATTAGTATACCACTTATATATGCTACAAAATATGCAGTGACGTCATTGTATGTACTTAAGTAATCTCTCTTTATAGCTTAGCTTTAATACATACCGATTAAATGTTTGAGTTTTTTTTATTTGACTAGTTGTTCACTATTTTAGTGTAGTATATATCATGGTACTTTTATGTTATGACACCGCGTGACATACGATGTATGCTTGCCTTTCATCCCAGTCGAACAAAACGCCGGAAACGGCCGTCCCTATGTGATTCATGTCGCAGGAAAACAGTAATTTTGGGTTCAGTTGACATCATTTGGACATTAGTTCCCTATCTTGTGGACTCAAGCGGACAGACAGCGGCGATGTTTGTTTGCACGACGAATCTTCATCATTCTTGTTAATTAGCTTATAAATTGCATACGTCATTTTATACATCATTCGATTAACTTATTTGTTAAAAATATTAATTATTTAAGGACAATATAAAAGCAGAAACGAAACTAGACTTTATTTACTTCTAAAAAGAACATAAAACACACAAAAACTATCCAAACAAGCGGAGACCGGTTTTAATTTTTTTTTAAACATCCAAAAAGGAGAGTTCATTATTTCGATAGTGGCCCGTTCAATATCTAACAGTGACAGTAGATGTAGAGCGTAGGCTTCAAATTGATTCCGTACTCCGGCCTCCGGAAATAGGCACGTAAAGACAATGGTACAGATACGCCTGTTATCGACTGATCAAAGAGCTACACACTGCCAATGCTATCGACGAAACAAAAATGATTTTACAACTCTATATCATAATTAATACCGTTACTAAATATGTGTAGACATGGTATTAAATAAAACCTAAACGATATAGACGTTTTTTTTTTAAATTTACCAATCAATTTTTCTAATTTCGAAACAAAAAACAATTGAAATATACATTAAGTTAGTGTTGTCAGCATAGTACAATAACAACAGTGTTGCCAACAATGTATATTCTTCAATTCGGGCAATAAGTAGCTATATGTTAATTTTTTCTCTAATCCTGTTATATACAAAAGAGTGACTTGAAACTTTCCTCGGAACTATACTAGATAAAAACGTGTTTTTATTATATTAAGTGAGCGCGGGTCTCGACCTCGTGGCGCGAGCTGGTCGTTTTATGAATATTAATAAAGCCTCAAACCGTAACATCAGCATAAAGTCGATTATCAGCTTCACTAATACTTCAGCGAATGGCACCTCTTCAACGATCGTATCAAGACCGATTATTTGCATTTTTCAAGTCGACAGCCAGTTGACTGTCCTAATAGCATTGTGGAGATTTCGATTCATGACATTATTCTGTGTTGCAGATGGCGACGACCACTTTTTTTTTTAACTTCCGCGCTGACGAAATCACGGGTCCAAGCTAGTTCTTTTGTATTAATTCGTAATATTTCGCTTTGATAAGAAAACGAGTAAACGAAAAGAAAAAAAATATTTCACTCAATATTTAATGTAACAAATTCGAAGCCGACTTGCGGTTACATGATTTCCCTGTAGGGAACCTTCTGTATTGCGATACGTTCTACATTTTTTTACTTCACGCTTCTATAATTTTCGGAGAGTGCCTATGAATATGTTTACATAAATTTAAGAACTAAAAAAGTTTTCAATATAAACTAGTTAATTAACAAGTTACTACCGTACGTTTCCACTGCACCGAGCGGTACGAAAACATGTTGAATCTTTTTTTAGCTCCTCGTTCGCCCGGCTTCGCCGCGGAAACTCATGATTTCAAATCCATCATTTCTATAAGTCGGGTAACTTTCAACAGTATGTGTTTAATAAGCCATAGTTAGTTAGTTATGACTTTGTACGGAACACTAATATTCTTTACAATTTACACTTTATTAAAAATAAGATCATTTATATTCCAATAAATCTCTCTTAACACGTTTGCTGGGGCACCATTTTTTGCGTACTTCTCGTCCCTGCCGTACGAGGTGTTATCGAACCGCTTCTCGACTACACCTTAGTGCGACACGCGGTCTTTTAGACCCCACCTGCTGTGCCCTTCGCACCATAGAGAAGTACACGTTTTTCCTTGCCGCACCACAGGGAAGTTGCATTAGGGGTGATTTAGACCTCGTTTCGCAGCGAAAGTTTTAAAACTTCGTTCTGGTAAGACGATAAATATCATAGATAGTACAATAAAATATTTTTTCTATTCGCACATTTATTAAATAATAAATGTATTAATACGAAACCACATTAAAATTCCGTCGCCGTATAAACTGGGGAGAGTGGGAAGTGAAGTAGCTGATGTGCAAAATGCAAATCTTCAGCCTTGATATGTATTAAATCTGCCCGCCAGAGAGCGCTGCCATCGACCTAAGTGTATAAAGTAGGCAGTTGACTTTTATTGGAGCACGAGTTACAATCTTTATTTTAGTATTACCTCAGATAATACTATACTGCTCTTTATATTTATATCACCTGAAGAAAACTAACACTACTCAAATCTCATATTTTAATAGTTTTTGATATTTAAAAAAAATAGTACGAGATAGATCTGTCAGAAAATACGTTACACTTCTATTGGTATAGATATGAATTAAGAGAAAATAATAACATGATAGGGGGCGCTAGTGAGTTATCATAATTTAGTTCGACTTATACCAGCAGGTGTCGAAATCTGATATTAGAGCGAAAAAAAAAAGAAATAATACCAATGCAGCTTACTGAAAAAAAAATTAACGTAGAAGCAACGTAGCATTATACCGAGGGCCTGATTTAATATGAATGAGAATAAGAACAAACGACGGGCTCGTTATTATTTCCGGAAATAATTATACCGTCATGAAACAAAGGTGGTAGACAAAGAGCCATTCACATTGCCCCAAACATTCACCTCGATGTATTCAACATTTCAAAACATCATATAATAGGAACAAAAAACTTAATGTTCACAAAAATGTAACTGACGTAGTATTAAATCATTTAATCTACCTACTATATCATCATCATCATCATCATCATCATCATATCAGCCACATGTCGCCCACCGCTGGGCGTAGGCTAGGCAGGTAGAATCCGGTCCTCGGCCTTCATCCAGCATACTCCTGCAACCTTACTATTCTATAAAGTTGAATTCAATGAAAATAAGAAACTATGACAAACCTATCTAAACAATGAAATATCTATAGGTTTGAAACCACAGACTTATTGAAAACATACTTGTTTGTAAAAATTTAAACACTTGTATGTAGTTGGGGGGCTATGTTTTCCGCATCTCCACGACTAGCACGTATTTTTCGTGAGGCCAGGCCATGGATTAATCCAGCCAACCCGGCTAACAGCTTAAACAATTTAAGATTTTTTTTATAGATGTAAAAACTTTCTAAAATAAATCCATAGTCAATAAATGCCGCGATTAACTAGTGGGTTGGAGCGCTTTGATTGCAAATAATGATAAAAATATAGTACGTTGAAATTATTTGTCAAAAATACGACAAAGCAAATAATATTCTACGTTTTATGAACGCTTCATTTTTTGCTACGGAAATAGCAGGACTATATTTTACTTAGTTGAGGGTGTGATAAAAAAGTTTATATTTGCCTTCAGCCGAGTTGACCTCACATAAGCTGCAACATCAAATTTATTGTTCAACACCAGAGAACCGTCTATTCTGATTTTTGAACGTAGGTATTTGCAAAAAAGTATGTAAAGTAATTTTGATTACTCTACTATAGTTTTTTAAAACATCAGCAATTTTTTTTAATTTTCTAATATTTCTTCTAACTATCCCTAGGTAAACTTGAAAAGCTTGTGTAGGGATACGGTTGGATAATAGTCGAGTGGAGGGATTCGAACTCACGACCGATAGATCGGTAATCCGTACCCTTAACCATTAGGTTATTGGCGCTTCGCTTTACATTATTTACTTTTACGTAAAACTTTTTCTATTCTATATATCATTCTCTCTAGTACGCCTTTAGCTCGTTTCATAGAAGCAATCAAAAATAGTTTAATATTTAAATAACCGATAAAGCTTGTACTCTTATGTAATATGCATGAAAACAAAAACCGTAACATACATATGGATTAAAAATGTTTTCATACAAAAAGGCCGCTTGAGGGGGACGATATGCTTCGTCATTGTTGTAAATTATTCGCTAGAATAAATCACGCGTATCATCGCTATCAGACCCCGGTCTCGTGGTGCTCGTGAACGTTTTTGTCTCCAGCCAGACCAGAGGGCGCTAGTAATTGTCGAAATTTATACGATAAACGGTAGATAATTGTAAAGTTTCGATGTTTTTACCGACATTAATTCATTACTCCAAAAATGTAGACTAAAAATTTCAGAAACCTACACTAACCATATTTTGATTGTCGTAAGGATACTGTATTTGTATAATGTTACATATTTATAACCTTTGCAATAGATTACTACGGTCAACTAACGTCAGTGATTATTTAAAAAACTGTAGATGGCGCTGTTGGATCACACAATTCTGGACAACTAAAATTAATCGAAAGAACCCAAGTCGCTTCAACAAAAGAATGTTTCGGTGGCGACCCTATCACCCTCTTAGAATGTTTTGCTATTGTTTAGCTTTCGGTTTTGTTACTTCGTTACTACTGTTTCGGATATAAGACTGTTCAAACTTTTTAATATAAGTTTAGCTTACTTCACAATTTCGATATACAAAACTTACATACTCCATTAAATAAATATTTCAAGAAATTCCGATTCGAATATTTACCGTTGATATTTGTAAGAACCGCCAAAAGTATTCAAATATCCCGGTGAGTTCATAGCCGTTTCCGTTTAGATCTCGCGATCTTTGGCAACCGACCAAACAGAATTCAATGCTTAATATAAAACGGAGTGCTTTCATATTTGCGAAATGAATGTATTGGAGACTTCGGAATATTAAAAGAAATAAAAAATATCTACTCTAACAGCAATCTTTAAAGCTACTGATAGTTATTTTCATTTCTATTTAAATTATCTAGCTGATGTGAATTTATGTATTATAACAACCAGTAACAAACTGCCTGGGTTTACCAGAAAGGAGTGTGTATATTCGAAAATGGTATACACCGTATAAGGAGGTAGGAAGTCACTGGACATGAAAAGCGAAGAAACGCTTACAGTAGGTATTGGGAAAGGTCTACGTCCAGCAGACTATATATATTTACATAGGTATGTTTGTTGTCAAAATATGTATGCAAATATTTAAATTAAATATACAGTTTTGTAACAAGAAATTAGTGATTAATTATATTGTATGACGTAGCATTTTAGGGTTGCAGACGTGCGCTGGCGAAGTTGTGAGTGCACTTCGAGTACTCGTCAAACTGCAAATACTTGTGCCAAGTTTCAGACATAATTGGAACATAGTTTCGGAGTATTATTGCAGTGTTAAAGTTATGGTACATATGCGAACATCTATTTGTTACAACTGGAATTATACGCGAAGTTTTGTTTCTCTTTTCATTCATGTTTCATTTGAATAGATACAATACAATGACTTTGAGTAAGATTAACATTTGAATACAAGATTTTGTTATGGATTAAACAAAAAAATAAAATTTATTTCTTAGTTCGGGTCCAATTGTCAACCGTTTCCTTGATAAAAACGTGCACACCATTTTTGCTAGCCAATTAAAAAAAGATTAAACACCATTAAGAAGGCAAAATATAAAATTAATACAACTATGATTATTAACTTTCTTGATACCAAAAAATCTTTTTCACCACATCACATGAAATAAAAAAATGTCAGATGTATTATAAAATACGCCTTTAAACCAATAAAACTCAGAGTTATATTTAGCGAATATTAATTAAACACAAATCTTTCTAGGCGGTACAAAAAAAATGGAGCGAAAAATCTAAATTTCTTATCAATCGACAGTAAACAATGTCCGTCGTAACATTTTCGCGCCAAATAACAGATAACGAAATGCGAATGAGAAAATATGTTCGCTTGTACTCGGTCAGTTCGCTGCCGACTGTCGTGGAGGGAACTCCTGTCGTTCGTTGCCGCAATAATCGGATGTTTCCGTGAATATTTGTGGAGTCGTGTTTTTCAGAATAATAATTATCTGTACTTTAAAATTGTGTGCCTCACTATTTATTTTTAAAGTGGATTACAGTTTGTGTGGAAAATTTAAAATTGGAATGGATTTTTTTTATTAGAAACTTGTGACCGTGAACGTAAGTCTTTTTTTAAATTATATGAAACTACTTTATAATGTGTTTGAATTTATTAAATGTGAACTTTATTGTAATGTAAATAAATTAAAATGTAATTAACGTATCGGTGCCACATTTGCTATGGTATTAGCTCATGCAGCAAACTATCGGCCTACTTGTTTGAATTTAATATATACAAAGTATTTCACATAAAGTATGTACTTAAAATACACATATAAATTAATTACCAGACTATATATTATGTACTTCGACAGTTACGACATATGGAATGAAAAAAAATTATGTACAAGCATTTTATCATGGCGAATAATCTATCCATCTTTTTAATTAAGTCTATATTTTTATGATATTTTTTTTTGTAATAACATTAGTAAATTTTTGTTTATTTACTAATATTTCTTGTGACCATTCCTGGTAAGCTTGAAAGAGCCTGTGTTAGGATATGGTTCACGACAATAATCGAATGGTGGGATTCGAACCTGCGACCGCAAGATCGGTAGTC
>JAODUI010000028.1:6962786-6980024 GCA_027563995.1 Papilio gigon
TTTCATTGCAATTATTATTCTTTTTTTAAATAAAAATATTAGTGTATACCTAACATACCTGGTAAGCTTGAAAGAGCCTGTGTTAGGATATGGTTCACGACAATAGTCGAATGGTGGCATTGGAACCCACTACCGCAAGATCGGTAGTCCGTACCCATAGCCATTACGCTATTGGCGCTTCGGACTATAAGTACATATAATATATCACATTTACATTTATGCTGTCACTGGTTCCTTTTTTAGTGATGATCATTTTATAGTAATACGTGTACTGATTTTCAGAAATTATTTCATACGTAGTATTACGAGAGGCGCACTTTTCAAGTTAAAAATATTTCTTTTCTTTTAATAATTGATATATGACAATCACTTTGAAATACAATTCTGAAATCTTTCTAAATTTGCCTGAGCTCTATAAGTGATAAAAATTTAAAGGACGAGTTTACTGAAACGTGAAATGCAAATATTTGGCCTTAATGAGCGTTGCGGCTGAGCCAAGAGAGCGTCGCAGCGGAATAAAAGTTTAGTGTGATTGCACTCTTAATATTCAATTTTAAAATGGGTTTTCACACCTCTTATGAGGTTCTACAAAGATAACATTGACAATATACCTGGAAGTGACTACAAATTCGAGAAATACCGACCTCTTAGCAATACTACTATACAGTTACATTTTTCTTTTAATCAAAACAATCGAATGTTTAGTTACAGGGATTAAATTTCAATATAAAAACTATTTTAATTACGTTGGATGGATGTATAAAATAAATCGTTCCTGCAAACGATATCAACTTCATATTGCGATCGGAGACTTTTGAATTATATTAAACTGAAGCTATGTTACTAGTAGTGAATGCAACCGTTTATGAATAGGAGCTTATTCTTTATACTACTTATAAAACGGATTAACTCACGTGTAAATCGAAGTCGGTACCGACTAGTTTCGAGCCCATCAGGGGCGTTCTCGGCCCGTCGCTCGCACAGTGAGCTAGTGAACCAATCGGTACCGACACCGATTTACACGTGAATTAATGAACTAGTCACTAGTAGTAGATTTACACGTGAGTTAAGCCGTTTTATAAATAGTATAGTGAAATGTCCCACGAAGGTTTTAATAGTTTAAAAGCTAATTCTTTGTCAAGTTTGAGAGTGCTACAATAACATGAGTAACGGGAAGATGTTATCCCAAGTAAAGAAACACATCAATCGTAATGTGACATCAAGACGCTTGTTTACTGAGCAACTTGGGTCCGTTTGCTCAAATTACTCCAATGTTTCAGTGGCAACGAGCCAGAGTTAGACATGATTTGACAAAAGTTACGCAATTATTGTTCCAACTTTAAAATGAAGATCATAATTCTCAGCAGTGCGTAGCTTCGACTGTTACTCGAGTGTTTTGTTTTATTTTCTTTGTTTTAAATCAACTTATATAACTGTAATGGAATGGAATAATAAAAAGTAAATAAATATGACTAACTGTCCAGTATTTATTGAAAAAGTATTGCAGATAGATAAATAAAAAAGAATGTTATGTTACTCACAAGCACTTATGGTAAACAACGTTGTTTTTGACTTAATATCTGGAGGAGTAGCAGAGTCCAACGAGACGCGAACTTTTGAACTTTTGTCGGTTTCTTGCGTGTATCATATTATATTGATTTTAAGTGTTTTTAACTTGCTATATAAAGCTATGAGTGTAGAATCCAGCTTTGTACTTGCGGAAACTGGACCATAGCTTTATTAGAGCTGCGGTGAACATAATATGTGACTTCATACCGACTCTATTTTGGTTTCGGTGCACGTACGATAATGTCAACAATTTCTAATACTACGCGGTCATTTGACACTCGCCCACACGTACACAAATACCCACTAAAATTCATGTCGATAGCAAAAAAAGTGTTAACTATTAACTCCACTAAACATAGTAAAACACTATTTAATAATCCAAAGCCATTATACTATGATTTCAATTTAAAACGCCAATAGATTATGGTTATGGGTACGGACTACCGATCTAGCGGTCGTGGGTTCGAATCCCACAATTCAATAATGTCGTGAACCATAACTTAACATAAGCTTTTTCAAGATTACCTGTAATGGTTATAAGAAATATAAATCAATAGATATCTACTAATATTTTATTAAAAAAGACAATTGAATTATAGAGTAGATCAAACTAAAATTATAATGATGTTTAACAAAAAAAATCGTCTAAGTAGTAACTATGAAGAAATAACAATTCTCGAAGTTGAAATATAATGTTGTATTTTGAAGAAATCCTCGTCGCATGCCAAATGTTTTTAAGTTAGTAAGATAGAATTAATTTTTGTCGACTTAACCGACTTATAGTATCAATGCGAATTAAAATCTTTGTTAATGATTAAAGTTTGAACTTGATCGCGGCACTTGTAACAATGACATTCGAAGAAAGCCCCTCAATTCATTGGTTGAAATTGAAAGTTACAAATCCTTACAGAAATAAGGAAATGTAACCTATTATTGTAACATTTCATTCAACACAATTATTCGCAACAAGATTGTTTTTTTTTTAACAAAATCATTTAGTGAATTTCTCCAAATGTCAAAAAATAGAACCATTAAGACTTAGGGTCCTTCAAGAAACGAACCTGCGTCTCGAAGGCCATCGTCACCTCTCTGGTTCCTCTGGTATGGCAGATGTCCATGGTTGACAATGACCACGCCTTTGTGATTCCGTCGTTACCCTTCCCCTTCTCTTATAAATAATTAACTATGACACATTATTAGCTATTTTAACGGTGTTTTTCCAATAACAATAAAATCTTCTTAGAATTCAGATTTAAATCATCTCTGATCGTAACTCATTCTACGAATAATGAGTCATTAGTTCTTGACTGATGAATGAAACTATATGTTTGAACAGTAGTGTTTATGTCATTCTTTCATTCATATATATGAAAACACACGTACGCTAGTAAAATATACCAAATGTTTATTAATGATATACTTATTAATTAAATATAATTCCTTTAATATTAAGATCTTTAAATATATTCCTTACTTTTGTAATAAACTTTTATGAAACAAGTGTGAAATCGTGAACAGAGTAAACTTTCGACCCTGAGGCACTAAGCAAAGGATTAAAAATTGGAAAATTTAAATAAGTCATAAATTGAAAATATTACTAGAAGTTAAATTTAATATAAGAGAGCGCTGTCTTCGCGATGGGTACACACAAAGGGCGGAGGCGTTCTAAACGATTTGAAAAATTATGTCAAAGAGGTTTTATTCTCTTTTCGATATAAAACGGTTAAATTAAATAGTGAAATGTCTCACGAATGAAACAGATATAATTTAAGTATTTAGATTCGATTCTCGATCTATTTAATATTTGAAAAACATGACTTCATATTTTAAAATGTTAGCTAGCAATTTATATGCTTAAGTAATTAAGTGCTCATTTTATTTGCATCTCAATGTCACGTTACATATAGTTTGGTGCGACCGTTCTCAAAAATATAGTAACATAATATCATTATCATCATCATCATCGTCGTCATCATCATGATATAGTAACATAACATGTTTAAACTTAATTTTCTTGAATAAAATACATTTTGACACAATTCATAATGTAAATAGACCTAGATATCTTTTTAAACAAGGTCATCTAATCCACATAAATGCAGAGATTACGGTATATTAGCAAAATGACTGTATAATTCGTGATCTTTATCTCGCTAAGGAAATGTTAATGAGACGTAACACTTTGTTATTCATTCGATATCCTTGAACGCGCGCCGCTACACCGCCTCACCGAATAAAAAAACATCGAAACAAACATCGATTTTATTTCAATCACGATTAACACAATGGTAACAGCATAATAGCACTAAGAATACATCTAATATTAATTAACTAGCTAACGTAAGCTAGCGACTGTCTTAATTAGCAGGACTGTGATGTTGCTGTCGATACCAACGCATCTGGCGTTTGACCTTGATAAAGACGCTATCAACGCACGACACAACGCACTGATTTATACACATTGTAATGACATGATGAAATGATGTTTATAAATATTGTAGCTAAAACGATACATGACACAAAACAAAACACATGACATGTCTCAACTGCTTTGTACTGTTTTAATGTTGGCTAGTCTATGTCACATGGCTTGTGACTTAAATAAAACTGTTTTGAAAATCTATTTAAAATTAAATACTATTTTGACACGGAAAACATCAAGAATGAACATTGTAATAACGGGCCATGTAATAGCTAAGTAACTATCTGATGATTAAAATGTGTTCTTTTTCTTAACTTATTTCTTCTTCTTCTATTTTATGGCTTTTCTGCGAGAATATATAAAAACTCCTTAAAGAACTTGCATCATTTATTTGACGAGCAGAAGTGTTATATGGTATTATTGTCGCTTTGCACATTAAAAACACAAGAGGTCGTTTAAACATGCTAATTTGTGAATTCGACGAATTGAAAGTTTTAAAAATTGATGTCTGTGTGGCCTCTGATAGATCGAAGAGTCTTATTTCTATATAAAAAATATGTACTATTTAATATTTCTCTACAGTAAATAATCATACTCTATATAGAGTCTCGTGACTTCAAGTGATAAAAATATACGAGTCTTGTATATGTTAGGTGACCTTGAAACCACATAGAAATATACAGTTACATAAGATCTAATGGAACTTATTAAGGATGTCGTTGTCATAAATTACTATGTATTTACTCGAAGACAATCTATACCTTAACAAATGTAATACAATAGCAAAAACTTGAAAACATTTGTATGTTTATTACTAACATATTTGCTTGCGCTTGAGAATCTTGTGGAGGGAGAGAGAGAGAGATAAGAGAATTATGTAGTGCATACATTTTCTAAACAACTAACTAATAATATTAACTATAATACTACTAACAAATATTATCATATTTGTAACTATGATTTTGAAAAAAGTTTTATTATGCAAGTGCAGTGCATGCGCATTGCATGCATGCAACAGCATAATGAATTTCTATATATCTTTCTTACCAACTTCATCGAATAAACACAGTTAAAAGATTATTTTTATTTCGGTTCAGTAAAAGGCATTTTGTTAGTACGTACACTCGTATCTCGTACACATGGCTAATGTTTATTTCGAGAAAGTTTCCATTAGTACGGCACGTGTTCTATTTGTTTACGGAAGCCTGCCGCCGACTGAAATCAGTCTCTACATTACATTTATATACATAGCATTACTCCAATATATTTGTTTCTTTAGTAAAGTAAACAAAAACGTTCAAAACGAGAAGCGCCAATAGCCTATTAGTTATAGGTAAGGATTTCCGATCATGTGGTCGAGAGTTCAAATACCGTCATTGCTATAAACATATCCTAGCACAAGCCCAGATCTTAATTCGAGTTGTAAAATAAGTATTAGTAAATTAATAAAAATTCTGCTAATGTTATAAACGAAATACCAGAATTATTTTGGTGTTTCGAAGTAAAATAAGATTTTTATTTTAACAGATTATTCTTAGCTTCGTACATGAAAATTATTTATCAAAACTGACAGAAACAATGATCTCAAAGCGAAGAAAGTTATGCTAACAATTTTTAAAGTCAGATAATTACCGGGGAACACTTCAGACGTTTGGTAAAAGCGTCAAAACTTTGTAACTGGACATCGTTTTCCGGTGTTACAGATTATAATAAAAGTTTGAACTTAACTTATAATGGCTTTACAATTTTATACATAAAAAGTTTTTATATAGAAGAAGAAAATTCTGTTTGTCAAATTCAGTAGCTGATGCGCAAATGGACTAGCGAATAGTCGAAATGAATGACCCCTATCTCTATTACAACGCATGGACATACACGAACAGAATAACCTTTTATGTTTCGTTAAATTTAATTAAATTTATGTTAAAATATATACAGATACATTTTTTTTAAACCGAACTAAAGTAATTATAGCTCGAATATATTAATGTTTGTATTGTAAATATTTGTTCTGAAATAATAAAAACACTGCCCAAACAAATTGTGTACACAATCAAAACTTTTGCGCAGTTCGCTTTTATTTTATGACCCCTTTCTATTTGACGTTACACAAAAAAGGCGGGAGGGAATCGGTCGTGCTTATAACAATGGGAAAGCGCCATCTATAACATAAAGTAAAATAAATATGATGTTATTACCGAACTATAAAAATGCTCTAAATTTTTCCCTACCATATTTTTCACCTTGCATCGAATATTTTCGTAAAACACTCGTAATAATGGTGGGCCAGTCATATTATGTTGGGTGTTAAGGCTCATATGACTCACATAAACTTTGTATTTAAAAATATCTCAGTTATTTTACTGTTACATATTATCGATAATCAGAATATGATGACGTAATTTTAGAAGTGCATTCGTACCGTTCAAACCAAACAATTAATAAGACTAGAAGGTATACTATTGTTCAAAATTCGAACGTGATTTTTTTTTAATATATGCACTTCTTCATATTATAGGGATAAACATATACCACGTTATGTTTGTATATAATTTATACTTTAAAATCTGTAAAATAAAATTCTACCTCTACGAATCTATGAACACTTCAATTCAGAGAATAATAAAACCTTACAATTTATTCCATGCTCACATTACTTAGTATACTTTAATGACTAACGCAATATATTTTCCTTAAAGCGATAAGTTAACTAAACTATTGAGTTAACTCTCAAACGTACTTGACACCACTCGACGCGGTACAGCCGATTCATCTAACAACATAAAAAAGATTTACAAAAAATTATCCGACAACCTTGACGTATTACCACTTCGATAAAGTGGCTGGAAAAAGCACAAAAAAACAACTGAATGGCAATAAACTAGTATCATATTCTATTTTAGAAACATTATAACTTGAGTATTGATATCTTGTTTATTCCACGAAACTGTCGTTTTAGATACACGAGTGTTAGTGCCTAACTCCACTGAGCAACTGATAGTGACACTGGCCTCTCGTGGGTGTTATTGTGCAGTAGTCGTGGCCGCGCCAGCGGTAAAACGCGACTACACAAGTAACAGCTAAGATTGTTACGTTTTAACCGTTAAAGCATGTAAGAAGCGTCTATGGCCTAATGGACAAAGATAAGGACTCTCGATCTAGTGTTCGTAAGTTCGAATCCCACCATTCGACTATTGTTGTGAACCATATTCTAGCACAATCTTTTGCAAGCTCAACTGGAATGCTTTTTTTTATAAAATCTTAGCAGATTTTTGTTACTTTACTAATATTTATTTAACCTAGTGGTTAGTGCCTAGTTTAGGCTTTTTAAAATGAAGTTCTAAAGTCTAATATTTTTGTAAAAGAAAAAGCATATAACTAACGTTAGTTTTAATTTCGTGTTCATTTAAACACAAACTATTATCAAAAATAGCGTTGTCAGACAGCAAGGTCGGGCCCACGCGCCCTCGTCTCGTCAAGAGGTCGCACTGAGACCTATGAAGTGACGTCACTCCTGTTTGTCACACGTTTGATGTAGATTACGTATGCATAACTTCGCCTTGACTCTCAGCTTGTGTTAAGTAACCTCTAATGACAATGAGAGCGCAAATAGCATTGGAGTAGCTGTTGTGCTGATGTTCTTTTGAATTAAGAAACAAGAGACGTAATGTCATTCGTTAGCGACGAGATAAAATATAAATACATTTTGTTAATAACCAAATTAATATAAATGGTATGCTCTTTCAAAACAATAATTGACGAGTGATTAACAATATAGAGGCATAATTGTAAACTATTTATAAATTTAATTCAGTCTAATGACCATGGAATTCATTAATATCGTGGTCTGACATAGTTGTATTGATTCACATAATTCTACATTAACACCGAAATGAAGGACCAATAGCCTAATTGTTATGAGTACTGTCTACCGATGAAGCGGTCATGGGTTCGAATCCCACCATTTAACTTATATTTATATAAAAATCTAATATCCGACGTCTGTAGCTAATGTTATATACAATCTGTGTATTTTTATATACTTATTGTACCTACTAGCGGTAGGGACACCTATATTTTTCATTAGTGGCAACCCTGAGCCAGAGCTGGAGGAGCAGCAACCCGGATGGCAATAACCCTAGTAACACAGCCTTAGGAGTAACGGCACGTAATTAACAATTAAGCTAAGTAAATAACTTCCCTTCCTTGTCTGAACGTTACCACTTAAAAGTTTTTGAAATTGAATTGCTAAAGGGAAATTTTGTAATAACATTAATTTTCGTTACAACTTTATTAATACGCATTGTTTTTACAGTTTTTTTTCTTCAGTGAGGAACACGACAGTATTTTTATGAACGTTTCAGGAATAAAAACCTAAGATAATATAGACCTTTAAATAAAAATAAAACCGATCTATTTTATTTCAGTAAATTTTTTATTCCAATATGTGAAGCATAAAATGTAAAAGTCTTTAGTTACTGTAATAATAAGCGAAAGCTTTAAAGCTCGTCTTTGATATTGAATGTCGCAAGCTACGACAAAGCTAATTTGCGGAAGTTCACGATAGAATTATATACCTGCCTTTATATAGTCATTACTCTTTGTAAAAGGCTATTTTCTTAACAGCCGTATAAGTACATGTCTGTTTATAAGTGTGATGATACATTATGTAATGTAATACAATATTATTGCGTAATGTATGTGTATATCGAAGCGCCAATAGCCTAATGGTTATGGGTACGGACCAACGAACTAGCGGTCGAGGGTTCGAATCCAACTATTCGACTATTGTCGTGAACCATTCCTAACACAAGCTTTTTCAAACTTACCAGGAATGGTTACAAAAAACATTAGTAAATTAACAAAAATCTACTCATATTTTTGTAAAAAAAAATGTGTTGTTTCAGGACCAATATGTTATGCTTACGTGAAATGTTTTCACTTTTATTCTACTAACGTTACAAATTGAACAATACATGGATTGATGGATGTTTATTAACAGTAATTACAAAACAGCTAAACAGAACTGGATTAAATATGTCGCCTAGATCATAGTCTAGAGTTGCTCATAGACAAGAGTTTTTTTTTTTTATTTCAAAAGTTTAAGATACAAACTTCATGTTTTATTTTTGTTTCATTTAAAATGTGGCAATTGAGTGAAAATTGCGATTTTCATATAAATGAATAATAATTGCTATACAAAATTGAAGTACACTATTGAAATTGTCGGCGCAAAATATATAAACGGTTAATTTAAAAACGTGGTTTTCCAATAATCGGTTCAATTATTCGTTCAGACATACGACTGCGGTTTATCATCTCGATCATTTCAATATTAATGCAAATGAAGTTAACATTTTTGTTTTTTAACGCATTATCTGAATATTCTATAAAGTACAGGAATAAATGTAGGACTCAGAAATTTAAAACTTCATTATCAAAACAATTGAACAATGACTTGGGATCCTTCATGAAGCGAACCTCTTTATCAAAGGCCGACGACGCATCTGTGATTCCTCTGGTATTGCAGATGTTCAGGGGTGTCGATAATCACCTCTGTGTTTGCCTCCTTTGATTATAAAAAAAAAAACTAAGTAGTATTACTAGATCAATAGTTGGTATAATTAAGTCTCCATCATTATTAAAATTATATCCTCTTTCATAAATACAAAATTAAACCTATCAGCACAACGACTGTATACTCATTAAGGAAATACAAATAGGTTTTCCGCTAAATAAAATCTAGACTTAATAAAATAACATAGAGGCGTGTTATCGACGTTTTTCGGAGCATTCCGATAAGAAGCACTGCTATATACGGTACGAATTATTTACCTAACGTACCCGTATTCCCCTATGTTTGTTTCAAACATGTTTAAATTACTTTTTACATTGGCTGACTATCTTTTAAAATTATAGCTGAATTAATATCACATTACATTTTAAGCTGAGAAGAAGACGAAAAAAAGTGCTTTTTGAAATTTCTAATTATAATTTAAAAACGAGAAATGTTTTATCTCTTAAAACGTCTAATGTATTCGCAAAAATACTTGCGTTTTGTTATGTTTGGAAGACGTATTGCTACGAATTGAATACGAAATGCTTTAACAAAAAAGTACAGTAAAAATAGTTTAATACTTTATCTTACTAAACATAATAATTGCAAAAGTTTAGATATTTGATAGAACGTATCTCCACAACAGTTTAAAACTTGGTATTCAAACCACATGGTACGCAAGAAACCCGCAAGAATTCCGAATCCAACACAAGAATTCCGTGCGGACGGAGTCGCACACGGCAGCTAATTACATTACATCATTAACTTTATTTATAATAGAATAGACGGATGTATAAAATGAAGATGTTTTTAAAATATTAATTTTAAATACATCGATCGTTAAAGCTATTTTAGAGAAGGAAAGTAATAAAATATATCTGACTCGCCACGTGGCCCAGAGTAATTACTTAAATGTCGATGGATGTTGGAGTGGCATTTTAAGAGTTAGCTATTTTTACGATTAGTTTTAAGTACCGCCAGAAGTTAAACCAGAACTGAAATATTTGTTTCATACAGTATTCGATACAGCTATTTTTGACTCACTCTTCTTTTCAATTGATTGTTACATCCCTGATACTTGCAGTCAAAATATTACTCTAGAACGAACCAAAAAGTTTTTCAATGTTTGTACGGTAACAAAATATTATACTAAGTGTAGCTTTTCTGTGTTTAAATTACTCTTCAGATATTAATAAGGAAATTTTGCCATATTTTGAAATCATTATTTAAGGTCTATAAATAAAAATCAAATTAATTATTTCAAACTATTAAACCTTTCGTGAGACATTAAATTATACTACTTATATAACGGCTTAACTCACGTGTAAATCGGTGTCGGTACCGACTAGTTTTGAACCCGTGGCTAAAATTAATTATTTTTGCATTTCGTTCCTTGTCTCTTCTCAAAGAATCTTAACTTAAAATATTTACTTTATCTTATTTGTATTTTAATTTTTAATTTTAATATTTAAACAGTACTAAGAAGCATTTTGATTGTGCAATTGTTGCATATAATATAAACGAAGGGTCCACGCGGCGCGCGTTAGTGACGCTCGCTGCGCGCACACTAAGCCGCTTTGAAATGTTGCTAATGTAAATATGCAATTAATTTACTTCAACACAAAGTTCACACATGTTTATACAGCACTTTATATAATAAAGTACAGGTTATAAGCATTACTGGTGCTTATTTATTTAACACTTTTTTTTTAATTAAAGAAATCTCCATAAACGTTTTAATACAGACTTTTTAAAGTCAGTTTCTTTTTTTCAATAAAATATTAATATACTTTTGTTAATGAATTAATGTCCCTTGTAACTATTCCAAATATGCTTGAAAAAGCTTGTGTTAGTTTATAGTTCACGATATTAATCGAACGGCGTGATTCGAATATACGACCGCTAGATCGGTGGACCGTCTAACCTGCTATTGTTACTTAACACACCGGTCTGTTTACATACACAAATTAGTAAAAGCAACTATTTTTAACGATTCGTCAAATGTATGACTATTATTACTTACAATAATAATAATTGTATAAAACTACTCAAAAAGGGAGGAAGACGTCGCAAAAACTGACGTTGATAAATTGCACTTACATCTAAAGGAAAATCTTATACATTTCACAAGTCTCGGTGGTGACGTATAACGAGCTGGTGCACACTATAGTTATATAACGTGATAATACATATTATCACATATCATTCAGAAGCGCCAATAGCGCCAATTCCATTGTTCAATCCTGTTAAACTCGCAGCAACGAACAACGTAGTCTGTATCTATACACTTGTGAATATATTAATACGTGAAACGAAAACTTTTTTACTTTTTTTTTCAGAGTATTGCGCGAACAAAGGAGCGTAAAAGACCAAATTAAATTAAAAAAAAAATAAAGTGGAATAGTGCATAAATGTGTTTTTAATCAAAAAATTCATTCATTATGAATTGTGTTCAAATATCGAACAATAGAAGAACATCTAACCTAACAGTCAACTAATAATATTCTTAATTAAAAAAAAGTATTAGGAAGTCTCAGTAAAAACTTTAAGAAGTAAATTCATAAGAAGCTCTTTGATTCATCGTCCAAACAAATTTATAATGTCATCGTATAACTAAATTCTATTATAAAGGAGAATGGAGGTTGCCAAGAACGATTTCCTCGTTCACAGTAACAATGCAGCGAGCGAACTATGTGTACATATTTAATTTTCGTCTTTTGTTTTCTGGATTAATGTCTACTTTAGTTAGGCCTTTGTATTTGGAACGTGCCGAAAGTCAATTTCTGGTCTAGCTACACAAACGCTGACTGGAGACATTAACTCCTTTACTATCAACATTATTATGTAAGTTAGTTATGTTAAAAGAAATGAGTTGTTAGGCTTAAAAGAAAGAATATAAAAAGAATACAATTAGTTTATTAGACCCGCAGTGTAGTAAATAAATTTCACGTAACCTTAAAATGATTGGTTGCAAAAATCTTTCAATCTTTAAGCCCAAACCAGACGTAACCTTGTAAAAATATCGTCTAGAAAAGTTATGTGTTATAAGGGTTTTAACATTTCAACTAACATTAAATAAGAATTAAATTAATAAAATTTAGAACATAGGAGAGCTAATTAGGGCGAGGCTATCCATTATGTTATAATTTATTATGAACCGAAATGAGATCATATCAACTCGGCGTAAAAACGTTTTCCATTAGCAGTTCGCGCATTTAATTATAATGTTGAAATCAAGATAAGTTCGCCTATGTAATTAAGAAAATTGTTTTCATATTTATTCAAGATCATCGTAATCAATTAAGAAAGATTTTGTACATTCCATTCCGCGCACGACCTGCTTACCTATGGCCAAGTCACCACTAATATATGAGCTTAGAGAGGTAATTATAGTGAGCTGATGACGATGATTAAATTCATATGAATCTTAAAATAAGAATGTTTAATTTTTGACGTATCTCACTCGTTTTAAAATACTTATTACTTGTAGATTTGCCAGTTTCACTAGAATGTGTCACCAATGCATACATTCGACCAGTCACCTTCCAAAATTGGCAGAAGCAAATCAAATTAGTATATCCTTAAAGCTCTATTGCGTTGGCGGGAAATCCGATAACCGCAAAAGGGATTGAATAGCAATGAACCAAAGAACTGGACTCTTGAGCCCGGTTGGAAAAAAAAACACAATCTTCTTTACTTTCAATACCGTATTGACCTTCAAATATATTTAAATATAATAAGTGAGAATCAATTATGTCGTATTAAAATACTTATTTGATTTTTTTTAAAAACAAGATGGCTGCTCGTTCATCTTTTTCTCCTATAGAATATAATTCAGCATGAGTCAGCAGTCTGAACGAAAAATTAAATTAACGACAAAGAGTGATTTTCTGTTTGACACCTTATTATTTTCCCGGTCGTAATGGCCTCGCACTATACCAGTAATCACGAATCATTATGCAGGCCACACACGTTAGGTTTTACATGATAATTTTGACCTTCACACAGTTATAACAAACAAACACAACCGGCTATCCTTCTGATTTATTTTAATAAAAGAGAGAAAACAAATATTCCACTCTACAACCTTCGCTTTCTTTGAAGTTCACGTCAAAAATAAATCTCGATTGCCATAAGATTTTCCTAACGTGTGTAGCATGCATTAGATAAGTGCTTACATTAGATGAACTCTCGTTTCCTTTATGCGTCAAAGGAAATGTCGAAATGCATTGCGTGTGTCGGCGAACATTAAAGAAACTTGTTTACTAACTCTGTGACATCACGCTAACATTTTGTAAGTGCGGAAAAACGGACTGATCGTAAACTTTCAATGGTGCACGATACATTCTTGTATATAACAAAAGTAAGTAACCAGAATATTATTATATTGTGACGGATGATGATTTTTCTTTGATTCAATGTGTTAAAATTATATTTTTACTTTTCTTTGTATGTCAAATGTTGTGTTCCTACGGTTTAATTTGTTTAGTCAGTTGGATAATAAATAATATGTGAAGGTTGAATAATTCGTTTAATTTTTCAGATTACTTTCACATCATTGTCTTGAATGCATACTATGAAAGGTATTGTAGAAGGCAAGGCAGACAACGGCTGTTTCCAATGATAATGATGATAATTATCTTAGGTTATTTATGAATTTGTTTAATTTTCGCATTAAAATTTATTAGCCCAATATATCCGAAATTATTAGTTTAGTAAACTAGTGTTAATAATTGTTTAAATCAACCTATAAACGTTTAAACAATGTTTATGTTGGAATAGAAGATTTTTTATACGTAAGGTACATTAATGGAAACCCGCGGTTACATACATTGATGACACGTATTCTATAATTGAAGAAGGCTTGTATGAAGTTTAATTTGTTATACAAAGTCGTGTCACGTAACTCTATTATATTCTATTACCGTTCGCTATGTAAACAAACACGCTCCTTTAGAAACCAGAACCCGTACTCTGTATGGGCAACATTTCAATGAAGAATTCATTACGTAGTAAAAGAAATACGCATTTTTACATACAAATAAAAAAAATACTTGAATCTGTGTATTGTGTGTAAAATGAAAAACAATTGCTATTCGTTTTTAACTGTCTTTTGTTTTTTTTTATTTCTTTTTTTGTATTTCATAATCTTTTGTCTGAGAATATCAATATTGGTTTATATTCGGCAGTGATTCAGCAAATGTTATTGTTCTAAATACATCCAGTTCACGAAACTTTTCCGCAAGTCCCCCGGAGTGTCATTAACAAATTTTCCTCACACACACACATACATAATACGAAATTGTTATACATTATCTAAAACATTATAATGAATAAAGTTTCAATACAAACTCCTTTATATTTTCCCATATGTAATATAGAAAAAAACTTAAAGATTAATTTTGAATGTCGTCAAATGCGACATAGGATGTTTGAGAACGTTCATTTGCCTGTTTAATAAATTGCCCTTAACATTGTTTCATTGAACTACAAGTACCAATATCTTAGGAGTCGTCCGCGACTTTCCGCGCGGACTTAGTAACCTACACGTTCTTCTAGACTATGTCCTAAATATATGACAAATTCTATGCAGATCCATGGAGCTGTTCAGGCAATATCTTCAAACAAACATTCAACCTTTCAAATTCGTGGATCAGTAAAATTGCCATAAAAAATGTCTTAATTAGGATATCCAAAGAGTATGGAATTCTCTTATCATTTCACCGAAGACACAAAAGTTTACGCTTTATATAATGGTATAGATGAATAGAATAAATGAATATTATTAGGAAGAAAATTATCATTATCTTTGATAATGTTCGGAAACATTCGGAAGCATCGCTTGTTTCAGTGCTATCGCAAGCTATAAAACACTTATCATGAGTCGTAATGCCTTTCTGATGACTCCCCTAGGACATTTTATACAAAGATATGTAAATATTCGATTATCAAAACTCTTATAAGTAAATATTATACAATATTTCTTTCCTTATGTATTCTTGGATCGAAGCTATATTTATAAATTGTTTTGTTTACATATTTGGACACTTCTATTAAACTCTACTATGATATTGATTAAATATGTATAAACATAATGTAATATATCATTGTCAATAATTATAGTTTCGTGATCGGCTTTTGTCTACTTTATTTGCGCGTTTGTACAATTACGGACATCAATTTAAAAAAAAAAAGGTTTGTTCTCAATTTTATCCCATATCCTTTAGAATTTACCAGTGTTTTAAAAGAATGATATCAAGTTTTTTTTTCTTTCAATTCATAGTATGTACAACCAGCCAAGACTTTCCTCTTGTAAGAATGTCTCGTATGAGTATAGAAAACTTGTATAATAAATTTTGCTGACGTCACAGTTGCTGAGTGCTACATCGTTGTACTAATGACGTGTCTAGAAACATCCCTCTCGGGCCCGCTTGACCGTCTTTGAGCGTACACTTCTAGAACATTCTGACATACTCAGGGACATCAACTACACTTAGCTTTAATTAATAGACCAACATTTATTAAGCGAGTAACAGAGCTAAGTAGCACTTACTACAGCCTACATTTTAAAGAAAAAAATTCTTAAGTTTTATTAATACACATGATAAAAAGTATTTATAATGTCATTATACAAACTATGATATAATAAAAAAAAATACATTTGCGAAGGACGGAAAAAAATGACATCATTTGTACTTTTGTTTTCTATTTTAGTTTTATAGATCAACAAAGCTATCATATAGGCGTAAGCCATACTAAGTTAAGATCGTTCACTAGCGTCCCCCTGTATACCAAAACATGTTACAAGACCTTTGTCGTATGATAACTGTCTTGTTTTTTTTCTTTTATGTCTTTTCTATGCCCATGAAGGTTTTATGTATTTTCGAACAGAACAAACCGCGATCAAAGCGCCTCTCTTACTGGCTCAGTAAAGATTTCATACTATACCAATACAAATTTAAAGGTAATTGTCAAATGAGTTCTTATCCATTTTCGTCATCATCTTCATCAGCTTCTGTCTCGCCATTGCTGAACATAAGCCTGCGATAACTTGCGGACCTCCGCTTTCCGCATTCAATCATTTATTCACCTTACCTATGTTTACACAAGGAGAATCGTTAGTAACGATCATACAAATTTAACGTACTCTCATACAAATCAGAATTAACCAAGGCGCCAACTAAAACGATATTAAGTTCATCATACATCCAGACTTAATTAACATAGCCACGGTTCAGTTAACCTCACTCTATTTGCATACAGCTCGCGTAACCTCCCTGTCTACATTAACGCGTGAAACAAGCGTATATTTCTCTAAGTATTTCTCATACATTCACATATTAATATGAAACCCGCACCGACTTTACCTCTGCTTTAATTACATTTTTAAATTACATTTGTAAAACTTGTGAATTTTGTACTTTTAATTCAGACATTCTTTTGTTTACGTGGATATATTGTATCCAGCAGTTTTAAACTTCGCATTTTTCTTTAAAAGTGTTTCCTTAACTCTCTCTCTCAATACTTGATCATAACGCTTACAACCAAGTGTTATCGTAAGTGTCCAGTGGAATGATCTAAACAAAAATATATTGTCATCTTTTACCTTCTCTTTGGAAACAACAGAGATAGACTTATGTTAATACAAGTTTTAGTATAATGGAAAATCTCGGTTTAAGGCACATACTTT
>JAODUI010000028.1:6989689-6999868 GCA_027563995.1 Papilio gigon
CTAATAAAAACGGCTTAACTCACGTGTAGATCGGTGTAGGTACCGACTAGTTTCGGACCCGTCGGGTGTCCTTCATCGAGTACAGTCCTACAGTTCACTCACCCTGATGAAGGACTCCCTAAGGGTCCGAAACTAGTCGGTACCTACACCGACCTACACGTGAGTTAAGCCGTTTTTATTAGTAGTTTAGTGAAATGTCTCACGAAAGTTTTAGTAGTTTAAGGACAAAAGTATTTTTGTAATGAAAGAACTCAAAAACTAATGAAGCGATTTTATAAATTCTTCTACTATAAGAAGGCTACATTATCCCTAAGCAACTATTATATAAAGGTCGAACTTTTTTTTTAACTTTCTTACATAGGATCTCGGCACCCACAGCACAGATTCGTATGATTATTTTTGTAGAAAGAAATCCAAACATATGCCAGGTTATAAGCTATAAAAAATCACGCTATTAAATTTAAGGGATGAGTGAATTGGAAAGAACTTATGCGAGAATTTTATGCAGTTGAAGCCGCAGCTAATCTCATAATAAAATGTTTAAGTAATAAATATTCTACCTTCACAAATACTGTGGTAATTTTTCAAGTGAAAACGTATAGACACTTTTCATTAGTAAACAAAAACACCTGTTTAAATGAGTCGGAGAGTAACCTATTACAATCCTACTTCGCTACGATGATTTCATACAGTCTGTCGGCGGCGTGTTCGATACATGTTTTGATTTTTAATTCGGCACGCACAGTCTGGTCACGTTGAAATTGTACCGTATTATGAGTACTATCCTAACAATGCAAACAGCATGTCCATTATAAGCAACTGCTTTGAATGCCTAATATATGTAATTTAGTCTCCTAATTTGCCTCACTGATTTCATGAATTGGACTTTCAATTCGACCGCTTGACCTTTAGTTTTCTTTTTGATTATAACTTTTCGTTTCTAAATATCTTCATCATCAGCTTCAATGTACGTCCCCACCGAGGGGCTCAGAGTCTACCCTATTATTAGGGCCGTAACACAGACGTAGTCAACCACGGCCCAGTGCGGGTTGGTTGACTTCACACATATCTTTGAATTTCTTCGCCGATATGTTCAGGTTGCATAATGACGTTTTCCTTCACCGTAAGAACATCGGATAATGTACATATGGAATTTGAAAATCGAAAAACACATCGATATATGCCGGGGATCGAGCCTGAACAATGTTGAGTACGGTTCGGTCCGGTCGAACGCTTAACAACTGCGTCCTTCGACGTGTCTATATATCGTATAATTAGATTTTTAAAAAATCAACATAATCTCTCCATGTCTATATGGACACAGCAAGTTTTCGTCTTCAAAATGTATATATGTATTTAATTTAATACAGAGTATACTCGTAGTATATAAACCTACATACGAACTAACGGCCAGTGATTTCATCCCTGCTGGTTTTCAATCTTCCTTGCGGCTAACGGTTTTCCAATAGAAGCAATTGCGCTCCTACAATTTATTAATTCACTTTCCTTCTATCGGCTTGTATGTCGAAAATAAGTTACATTTGTTGTATACAATACAAATTAAAAAAAAAACATTTAGCTAATAAAAATTCATGAATTCAGTCATGACCATTTCGTTTCAAGCGAAACGCTCATTATGTACCCAATACAAAATTCATTTATTATTTTTTTTTGTATAAGACAAGATCCACATTGTTTATACATTGAATAATCTAATTGCTTCTCTTCAATCAAAATCGACAGTACTTTAATTTTTTTTTATGAAATTACTGGAATAATATTTCTGACGTTTTAACAATAGTGGCAAAAGTGAGGGTACAGTAAATGACGTGTCAGTCGGAGTTCCCTCGAGCTTGACCGCTTGCCTCGCGTGTGTTCAGCTGTCATGTTCACTCTGTTAGCTTGTACTCTGGATAACTAATGTATTGTTGGTTTATTATAATAGAACTAATTTTGTACGGTAAGAACAAACAAAAACCAAATACATATACAAACATAACTATGCAGATGTTAAGTTTAAAATTATATAAATGTATTTTATCGTGTGATGAGCTATGTATGGTCAGAAGCGTGTCAAGATTGCGGCAAATGAAAGTACGTCTCTACCTACCCCTCAGTGTTACGGACATTAGTTATGTTGTCATTACAGATCATCATCATCATCATCAGCCTTTGTCATTTTTAACTCGGAAATGCCGACAATACTCAAAATAACTTCAAACTTTGTTAGCCTTGTAGGCAAAGACTGACGATCACGATGATGGTGATTATGATGATGGTGATGATATGCAAACTTCACATAAATTGCTTTAACTATAGTGAGATGATGTAGTTTTTATACGACTATGTATTGCCATTCAATCGCAATAAAAGTAAATCATTTGTATTTCAAGAAAGCAATTTACTTTTTCCTATACCCGTGTATACCTTTACAAAATCACTTACTTAACAGTATTTAAGATTCAGCACATCAAGTCCAAGTTTGGAGAGTTGTTTGTAAGAAACCTGCAAGATAGTTCGTCGATTGTAAGACGATCAACGAACTTGTGCAATTTTCCACGCGGTCAGACATTGAATGGGATAAGTTTAATACAGGTTATACCGAAAGTACAGGAGATTGGTACGTTTTGTTCGAATTAAAAGTTGCTAGTACAGTTTCGATTATAAGTAATAACGCCATCTATAATCTATAGATATGACGAGATCAATTTCCTATTTCCAATGCCAAAACAACTGTACTATTCTGTATTTGCAAGTAGAATAAAATAAACGACAATATAAAAAAGTGCGGTAGTATAAAAAACAACAAAATTATTACTCGGTATTTTTCTTTAAAATTATTTAAGTTAAAAAGATGCCAGTAATAAAATATATTTAAATAATTAAATCGATTGGTATATTCCAAACTTGATTACATTATATCAAGCATAGATATTACTTAAACCTAATTCATAGCAAAAAAAATCCGGAGGTCTTTTACCTGGTTAATTGCCTCATTGTTATCAAAATGACATTTCGAAAATCGACTTTTGTTTAAACGTGAAAATTATAAAACATCCATCTATCGGTTACATTTAAGATAAAATTGATATTTATATATTGTTGGTGATGTCAGAGAAATTTGTAAGTGGCTAGTAATATTAATAGCAGAGTTTAATATTAGAGATATATGAGGGGCAATACTTAACCTGCGTAATGGTTCCCCGCCAAACATTGTACGACACACTCGTATATCAAGTCGCATATGTCTAGCTGTACAATCATCCATATTCCGGTTACCGAAACGTTGGTTTTTTATTCAATTATGTTACATTATTTTTTATAGAAATGAATAAGGTTTATGCGTTTAAATACTAATGTTTACGCATTGCGCTTTTTTGTTTTTAACTGCTTGTCTAAATAAAAAAATACAAAAGTTTGTATAGTCAAAAATATTCTTTCTTTTTTTAATTTCCAAAGTTTCTCAGTGGAAGTAAAGCTGGAAGTCATGTCCCCCTTGCCCCGTAGCTTCCGGGTATTCGAAAATAACATAGTACGCCCTTTATAATCTTTCACCGAGTATCATGAAAGTCAAACGAAGGCCTACTTTTAACGAAAAGGTAAAATACTTTTTTTTTTACTCTTCACTCAGACATCTTATAAAGATTCTATATACAAATGTCTACGTTACGTTTAGAAAAAAGAAAAAAATGTTGTAATGAGACGCACTTTTTACTTTTTTTTTTCTTTTTGTAAACTCTCGCCATTGAAAGTCAGTTTCAATACCAGTTTGTTTATTAGTATTTTGTGTTTAAAAACTTAAAACGTAGGCCACTACATTTTTGTGTTCCAAATTCAAATATTTCAATATTTTGTTCACATTTAAATTTTGATGTGCATTTGTTTTATATTTTGGGCGTATTCTTTGGTTACGTCTGTATTGTTTTTTTTTTGTAGGTCAACATAGTCGCGGCCCGATAACACGACGACGATGGTTTACATTTTCAAATAGGTCATTATTCACAGCGGAAAACTTGTAACAACCGAAAGCTTTCAACTCTCAGATGTCTTATAAATATTTCCGAAATTTTATTTTAATAGACGAACATAATTAAGTGACAAAACACGAAGGTTTTAAAACTTACCTGGAATGGTTGGAAGAAATATTAGGAAATTAACAAAAATCTACTGATATTTTACATAAAAATGTATATTTTATAATTGCAACCAATTATCTCAATGATTCCAGTTGCCGGTTCATCATCGGACACCACATATCCCCAACTAATATGCCCACCTTCTGGTTAACACCCGCCAACGTTGCTGTTTTCAGACCTAGAGTCCTGCAGACAGCAATCATACGTCTTTCTAAAAGACTGGCAACGTATAAAAAAATTACAATTTATTTTTCTAAAAATGTTAAAACATGGAATAACACGTGTATATAGTTCTTTAAATGCTTTTTAATTAATGTATGTGAAATGTAAATCAAAGTGATGTGAATATGAAAATAAAGAGAAGAGTCTTTATGAAAAAAGATAAATGCTAAAAGCAAAATTAAAAGTTGAAATATTTTTCTATCGTAGCGGAGACCGCGCCACGTCGCGCTCACGAACGACGCCCGAAGCAATAACAAATGCGAGAGATATTTTCTATATCTCGCCTCGTCTAGTAAATCCTTCATATGAAAGACTTCACAGATAAATACATTTTTATTTACCTCAATAGAAATATAATGAAGGCAATAATAAAAAAAACTGTTTATTTTTTTAAGTCACAAATATCACCGACAGATTGTGGCCTTTATCGCTTAATAATAACACTAGTTATATTATAAACTGACAATGACAAGTAAATTAAAACATATACCACAAATTATTTCAACTTTTATATGTCTAGGAAACGTATTATATTGGTCAAAATAACTTCTTATTAAAAGCCTTTTTAATTCTTTAAAAACTACATGAACATGTAAAAACACGGACCATTTTTATCGTCAAGTTAAAGAAATGTGATACAATATTAAGTTTTTAATAAAAACTTAAGCCCAAGCGAGCTAAAGCTGGGCCTTTGAGCTAACTTACTTTTAAACAACACACTTCGCAAGCGGCAAAACTTTTGTTGGCTTCTTGGAACTTTAAGCAAAACATATTACAAATAACTCTTCGGACGATTTATCCTATACTACAATTATTTACTTTAGACATGGTATTAGTATACAACAAAATGTTATCCATACATACATTTAAAATACTAACATGTACGCACTTGAGGCTACAATTCATAGGTCCTAGTTTAGTCATTCCATCATATGTCGCTAAATGCAATACAGTATTTGTATGTGCAATTTTTTCTAGCTCAGATAAGAATCTTCTAGAATGTATGTTACAATACGTATGCACCTACAGTTAACTAAACACAACTTTACTTGTAACATTAATTTCTTTCAATTTAAAAAGCGCCAACAGCCTAATGATTAAGGGTACGGACTACCGATCTAGTGGTAATGGGTTCGAATCCCGCCACTCACTCCACTCGACTATTATCGTGCACCATATCCTAACACAAGTTTTTTAAAGCTTACCAGGAATGCTCACAAGAAATATTAGTAAATCATTATTAATTATTAAGAATCTACTAATAGTTTATATAAAAAAAATAATGAAACAATTTCGAAGTAAATTTATTAAAGTATACTTAAGTTAATTTCGAGAAGACTGATTGAATTAATTTTACAGTAAGTTTTCAAACGATATAAATTTCATTTGATCTTACAAATGTCAAGAAACTCTACGGTCGTTTAACAAAAGCATCTATTAGAATAAAACGTAATTAAATTCCACTTCGATTATTATGTAATAGATTTTCCACAGCAGGAACACATTAATAAAATCATGCATTTTTTAATTGTCTGTCGTCGATATTTGCAAATCAGGCAGAGTGTCCTTCGAGAAGCGAGCAAACTTCTTTCTGAAGGGCCCACAACGCATCTGTAGTTAGTCTGATGTTACAGATGTCCATGGGAGTCGATGATCATTTCATTGTTCCCACAGCTGTTACACTCTTCTCTTATAAATAAAAATTGTCACTCGAAATATATAAGAAAACATGTAACCAAAGGACAATGTTGTTATATCCTTTTTATAATGTACATTAATAATTATCGATTCAAAACTGAAAATAAAAACGCATCGACTATTCTCTCAAGCTCAACATGTACCAAGATCTTCCAACAATTTCGTCAATGTTCTTAGACCGGATTATGAGCTCGTGTTTTAGCTATAACAGCTGGGCCAACAGCGGACTGCACCGGGTAATTCTAGACATTTATATAGTTTCTGAGCAGCTGTGGCTTACAGTGTGGTCGCTCGCCCGTCTCGACTTTCATAATACTCTAGTAATTTGAGTTCATTCCGCAGTATTAACACAGGTTAAAAAATTGCCTTGGATGTGAAGTCCCACAAACTGGACTATCGGACAACTGTACTTAAGTAAACTTACTTAACTTTACTTAGGTTAAGTTGTACTTAACATTGCTTCTAATAATTTCAATACAGTTTTGGCAAAGTTTCTTGAAACCGGAAAATATTTCTTTAGGCCGTTCTAACGTCCAGAGCGATAACAAAGATTTATCAGAGCCCTCCTAGTTTAAAAGCGCTTCCTAGTAAATATTATAACATTTATAAGAAAAAGAATGTTAGTTTTACACCGTATTGTATCGCGATACTGCGTTTATCGCTTAACGCAAAGATTAGAACGCAGTAAAGTGTTGGCCATGGCGTTATTATATTTGTGACAAAATTACACATAATATTAATTTTGTAAATATTGATTGTCCCGTTACATTACTAATTAGATGTGAAATACGATTATTAACATTTTCATTGTTAAAACTGAACAACATAAAACGTATGAATAATTTCCCACAACAAAACTCAACGCCGCCTTAAAATACATCAAGGCGCCGTCGCGTCGACACATTTGCCTTTCAAAGTTACATTATTCGACACCCGGCAGTTTTACTCCACTCAGCCTTTGTCAAACTTTACTCTATACATTACACTTTCTTCACAACTACACTGCAAAGTTTTATATTTCACTGGGCAAAGAAAACTAATATACAATTCATACTTCCAAATATGTTTACATAAGACGACCTTAAATAAAAATGTCTTTCTGTTGAACCTCACCCGACCTTCTCCCGACCGTAGAAAGTCGTTTATACTTATGGCGAATAAGTGCGTGACAGGATTTTGAACTACTGAGATAATAGAACGATACAGTTTGGACCTAGATACGTTATCATATCTTCAACTGTGTTTTTTTTCAATATCACCAGACTTTTAATTAATTCACTAAGTTTACGATAATAGGCGAATTACGGGATTCGAAGTCTCGACCATGTGATCGGAATCCTTAACCTTAACCATTAGTCTATTGACGCTTCGTTTTTTGTTTTTTTTTTATGCTTAATAGCTCGACTATTGTCTAATGTAATTAGCTTTATTTATATAAAAGAAGGTAGCAAACGGCATTAGTCGAAGAACCACAGATGCGTTGCTAACTTTTGAGAGGCAGGTACGATCGCTTCTTGAAAAACCCTAAGTGGTATTGGTTACAATTTATTTATTATTTAATTAAAATCACAAAGCTTACACTTCTTACAAAGTAAAAACACTTTCAAATGTTTGTACAAAATAGTTTTTATATCATGTTAAATTACCTTCATTTACTCGTAATATTATATAACATAATTGGCTCTAACCACTGAGGTAACGTGGCATGTAGTTAGGAACTGACCTCGTTAGGAATGTTATAACAACATAGCAACGGTTTGTTACCTGGTCATTATTATATTCTAGATGTACAAAGTAAGGTAGGGTAAGTAGACAATAAGGTATACTGTTACTTAGAATAATGTTATCTTCTTATAAATAAAAAAATATTCTTACTTTCTAGCCTAATGCTAGTTTAGTAGTGCTAGTCTAGTCTAGTTTAGAAATTGTTTCCAAATTTGTAATTAAATATTTTTAATTCTTCCTTAGGTCTACCGTCCTTCGTGGACTCTGACTTGCCCAAGAAATTTAGTCCCTAACGGTTTCTTTGCGGCCACTCACCTCCAATTTACTAGGACAACAATTTATCTTCTTTAACATTATATACATTGTTATTAAGTATTTGCAACATAACAGCTACAAATTTCTTTATCCAAACAATAAGCTTTTAAAAAAAGCTTACTTCAGCTGGAACAACAATTCTTAGCTTAGCGCTTTTAGTTTGTGTAAAAAGTAACAATCTTCATATTCAAAAGATATCGAGACTAAAAGAATTCATTTTCACAGAAGCTTTTTAAAAGATTAACAGTGCCAGCATTTGCCTTACTAACGTCACATTAGTTCGAAGCCTCGGCGTTAACTGAACCACTACTTTATTTCATTTCCACACATGTGCTTAGAGACATTGTATTTTTTATGCTTAACTAGTATGTCACTTCGGTTTCGCACGGATTGACTTTAACTTTGAAGTTATTACCATACATTTGACATTTTTACTCAAACTTTGCGTATCTTTTCAATCAAACACCAAGATTTTTTTCATTTCCAATTTTTTTCTTGGGTTGGAGGATCTTCGTTTTTTACGGCAGTGAAAACTAAACTAAACTCAGTGTTAATATAATCTATCTAAAACAGAATTGCACTTACTAGTACTTAATAAAATATGTCGGTAACGCAGTACAGTGTGATGAGGTTGTACGTGCAGAAAATGCTTTCAAGTGATAAGCTAACACGTTGCTATACCAAGCGGAGGCCAGGCGATGATCGATGAGTTCACTTTGCTCGATATTTATTACACCACCGCTCTTACACTTTAAAATATGCCAAAACCTTTACTCTCTTACAATAAAACAGAAACTAAAATGTACATATACGGCAATTCATCAAAGAAGAAAACTCTGTATTACTTTCATGGATTTCTTGCCTTTAATCTACAGTCACTGAGTCGTTCATCTCCTTTTTAGGCTACATACTCAATGGGAATGGCGCAAACGCATCTATTTTTACACCACAACAAACACATTACACAAGTTATCAAACAATTGGCAACTCCAAAAATTCTGCAATTCACTACGCAGAAGATAGTATAGTGGGGCGTACAGGCATGCAGGAGAGGGCACCGAAGATGTTAGACCGCTATGATATTTTGACTTTAGTCAGTCATAGAAAAAAATTGATAGTCTGCAAATTTTTAAAATGTTATTCTCATGTGTTAAAATTTCATAGAAGTTTTTCGATTTTTGAATTCATAAAGTAGAAAGTTCCATTTTACTATAAATAATATAAATTTCTGAGTAACTCTACCTTTAACTTAGTTTTCAACTTTACAAATCAGTTAAGTCTGTACCAGTAATTTCTTTCAATAGTAGATAAATGAAACGGATTTCGAAAACCCAATTAATTTCTTTTATTGCTTAATTCCATTAACTGTTGGGTCTAATTCATTACTAATGAAATAAATTGGAGGCTTACGACCTACGGAACACGCCTTGATTATATCAATAAAAGAAAAATGTGTAGGCATTCCTTCTTTTAAAATCTCAATAGCGTTATTGTTTATAGAGTAGCAAATAGTGTTCTAACCTTCTTGGTGAATATTGAAAAATATTTAAAAAGTATTAGTTGCTGGCAACTTTGTTGGATTAGAATTTAAGAAAAGAAGAAAAAATACATTACTACTAAGCTACATTCTCCTGCAACCATCAGCTAACTTCAAGTAAAAGTTCCTTAAACGACCTATCACGTTCGAGGAATATGATTTTTAATATAATGTACAATGTCAGTCAATAAGTTTATCAAATATTCTACTGTAATATTTTTTTTCTGGAATATAAAAAAAAATATTTAACATAACAACTGGGGTTTCTTAAATTTATTCCATAATTCAACAACAGTTAATGTTTTTAAACTAGATAACATGTAACGTTGCTGCCCCATCGGCACAAAAAAATACTATAAAAATGTAAGAAGATTTAAAAAGCAGCATAGTATAGTTACATAAGTAGATATATATTAAATTCAGAAACTCAGAAATAAATGTATAAATATAAATAGAGGAAAAAAGAGTATGTACCGCGAGTCTGTAGAGGCATAAAAATGATTAATAAAAAAAAGTAATAATTAAGAGAAAAAAATTACAATATTG
>JAODUI010000028.1:6999968-7015631 GCA_027563995.1 Papilio gigon
GATGGCCAGTGGTCCGATTCGACTTTATCAGAGATGGCCAGTGGTCCGATTCGACTTTATCAGAGATGGCCAGTGGTCCGATTCGACTTTATCAGAGATGGCCAGTGGTGCGATTCGACTCTATCAGAGATGGTCAGTGGTCTTTTTTTTTATAATTGTACCACCGTGGAGGGGGCCCTGCGGGCACCCTCTGCTGTGTTTGATGCAGCAACCTTGGTTACCTTTAGGTTGATATTGGTCTTTAAGCTGTGTTTGTGATGGTCAGTGGTCCGATTCGACCTAGTTGTGTGGCCACGATGACGGGAAATATATTTGAATGTATACTAGATGAAGTTTGTATTTTGTTCTATTGTACATTTAAGTTCATTTCACGTTGTATTCTAATATTTCGAACCGATGCCGTGTAAATAATGTGAACTGTGCAGTGCCAATAAAAACTTTAATTGTTTAAGGGCACTAAGTCAAAATGTTAACTTATATTTATTGTAAATGTTGTTGAATAAATTTAAAAAAAAAGTAGATATGCATCAGTAGATGGTTCACCGATATCGGTTATATTTCAAACGTGTTATAGAAAAAAAAAATACAAGTCGAAGTTATTCCATGTTATTTATACCTTTGACAAGGTCAATCTCTTCCTCGGTGAATGGTGGCAGTCTCGAGCGGAGGAAACCTTGCTTCTTGCTATTCTCTGCTATTATCTTCTTCAGTTCCGGCGGCCAGCCACCATCTTTACTATATATAGGATGAGAATACATACCTGCCTATAAAAAGATAAATGTTAGTTATTGTTACAGCAAATATAAACACCTACAAAGATCTAGCCTACGCTCTATCGACTAGGTCACACTCAGCCCTCTCAGTGCATTGACTTCACACTTATTGAATGACTTACCATACAATACGATGTTCTCCTTCATTGTTAGAATGTAAAAACATACAATTCGACAATCAAAAAACAATAAGGCTATTAAAAAGAAACGTTTAAAAAAAACAAGCGTTTTTTATCAATGTACTTGTTAAGACGAATCAATCGAACCCAAACTATTGGACATGGGATTGAGTCGTTTTATTACAAAGTTCCTATGGCCATCTTCCAATTCCATCATCAGATATAGTCAATGTTGCAATATTGAAATGTCGTCCGATTTTAAATGCGTGCAAAATTTCAACTCGCACTGAAACTGGGAAGTTGATCAAATTTAACTTGCAACATTTGATTACAGACACGGTGAAGATAAATAAAAGCTTGTAAAAATGGCACATTTTACTGTCCAGTCCGACATCGTGAACTGCGTCACAAACGCTCTTTGCTTGTTCCATATAGACAAGGATGCAAACGGAATTTTGTTACGTTTTATAGTGTAATTCAGAGTTTATAGCGTCTCGTAAATTTGTGAAAGACGCTGCACAGAATACTTTAATATGAGGGGAACGTAAAAAGGGTACAAGGCGCTTTCCTCGTCCAGCGCGCGTTCAGTTAACCTCCAACAACAATATTTGAATTTTAAAACACAATTAAAATGCTAATTTCTTGATAACAGATAAATATGTACCATGTATTGTCTGATATTTTCTGCCAATCCTTCGTCTTCTTTACTCTGTGGTGAGAACCAAAATATTTGGTTCGTTAGAGCTATTTTTCCTGTAATAATAAATGACGATTAAATTAAACTTGTCAAATAGTTTTATTTAAGTTACATAACTAGTTAACATTTCGGTAATTTATTAATCTTACCTTGATATTTAGACCTGAACTCTACATCGTAAATCCTCCAAGCTTTAGCATGAGCGAGCAGCATATTTTTACCGCAAAGATAATTTCCAAATTCCGGATCTTTTATACCAGGCGCGAAGAAGCCAGTGTTATACGCTATATCACACGCTACAACGGGCTCGTTAACCGTTATCCAGGTCTTAACACGGTCTCCGAATAGTCTAAAAGCAACCCTTGCATAATCCGCAAACCAGTCAATGATGTATGGATTTGCCCAGCCGCCTGAAAATTTTAGAAATTTTAAACGCCTGCTGATTTTATCTTAGCAAATATCAGTAAAAACAAAAATTGCTATGTTTTTTGTATGAACGCCATTTAAATTAAATCTATTTTAAATTGAGGAAATAAATTGAAGTCAACTATAAAAAAAAAACTTCAAAACATTTATTTAAATTCAAAAGATAATCACCTAGATCTTGTAGTCGCTGCGGTAAGTCCCAATGGTACAACGTAACAACAGGTTCAATACCCTTTTTGAGTAGTCCGTCTATTAATTTATTGTAGTAATTTATTGCGTCTACATTGAGCCTGTCAATGAAACTGGTTGGTAACAGCCGAGGCCATGACAGGGAAAATCTGTAGATATTAACAACAAATCAATAACTGAGGCGTTATGATTTCGGACTGGTTAATTATTTTAATTTGTAACGTAATAATGTTTTTGCGTTTACGTTTTTTGTGAGTATGCACATTTTACTTCTTGTAATTAAAACGACCGAATCGATTTTGATGATAATTTTGCCTGGAGTTTTATACGCTTAGCAAGCCATATTGCTTTTTTATTACTTACATTTACGTAAGGTCAAGATGGGGATGATACCTTGACCTTGACAAGGTCATTTGTTCAATACTTTCCCTAACTGTCATATACGGTAGCTTTTTATGACAAAATACGATGTCTATAGATACCGACGATGTCTTCAGTGTTCCCGCCCTCGTGTGCCTTTCTTATAAAATCAATGGAAATGAGAAATTATATTCACGCGCGTCACTGGCTGACAAAGTAATATTGTTTATGTCATCATCATCATTATCAACAGCTCTTATCTGCCCACAGTTGGACATAGGCCTCCAATGTCAGTCAATTAGTTTATTAAATATTCTACTATAATATCTATTTTGTTTCGTGAATTTTATAAAAAATTTCATTTACCGTGTCAACTGGGATTTCTTAAATTTACCCCATAATTCAAAAACAGTTAACGTTTTTAAACTAGATAACATGTCACGTTGCTGCACCATCGGCACAAAAAATTACTATAAAAATGTAATAAAAAAAAGTCGTAGTATAGTTACATAAGTAGATATATATTAAATTCAGGAACGCAGAACTACATTTATAAATATAAATAGAGCAAAAAAGAGTACGTACCGCGAGTCTGTAGAGGCATAAAAACGATTAATAAAAAAAAACTAATAATTAACAGAAAAAAAATTACAATATTGTTGAAGTCTTGTAAAAATTTTTTCTTCGAGAAAAAAATTTCGTTTAATTATTTCGGTAACCCACTTACATTACAAAGCGTTTAAATCGTTTACATCTGATACGAGCTACGCCAGCGACCTGGATTCTCTGTATCCGGGTACAGATAATGCGGGCAACACATTACTAGTGTTCAACTTTAATAAAGCTTTTTAATCTTTAATATAATTTTATAGAAACGATAAAAAAAATGCTAACGATTTTTTTTTTCAGCTCCGATGCAGTGTAACGAATTAATTTTGTTATTACAGATGTTAGATATATTGTCTTAATTTTATTTACACACTAAGCTTTTTCTTGCCTCCACTTTATGCTCTCTAAAATACAAAATAATGTAATTGTTCCACATTTCCCGATAGTTCTTTGGATTCCACAAATAGAGACGTGTTTTCAGAAATTCAAAATACTAGATGACAAAATCAAAATTACATTACAATAATTATTATAATTTTTTATTAAATACTTATAAAAAATAAGTAAGAAAAATAGCTAAATTTTATGTGGGAATATTAAAGTATGATATTAAAAAGGGTCGCTCGAAAATGCTTACGTTCAAAATGCAAATCGGAGTCCTAACAAAAGTATAAAATTTCACCCGCAGTTAACACCAACCAACCGTAACTGAACACTTATTTTAATATTAATTAAATCTGAATTTCGCTACCGCGTCTACCTGTGATACATATGATCCTTCTACATAGAAAATCAAGGCTTCTTTTTGTGGAATTCACTTTGCTATTTAAGATTATTTGAAAGTACAAAACAGCCAACAATATTATATCATTGTAACACAATTTGAAGGTACAGAAAGTAGCAACCCAATCGTCATCATCATCGGCTCACTTATACGTCCCCACTGAGAGGCTCTAAGACTATTCTCTTATTAGGGGTTACTGATGCAATGAAATACCTATTTCAAATTACTAAAAGAGAGAGAAATGTGTAGATCAGTCCGATTTAATCTGAGGAAAGCGGATAAAGTTAAAAGCACCGCAGCCAAAGTCAAATCGAAACTACAAATACTGAAGCGAAGTCGTCTACAATCCGACAACCTGATACAAACTGGAGCAAAACTTTAGAAATACTGGGAAAACAATTTTGTGGTGTTTTTTTTTAATAATTACATGATTTCGATGCTTAATTAGATTACATTTAGTTCTATATTAAATTGTTTTCATGCAAGTTTTTTTTTTCAAATGAAATTTAGTTTTGGATATAGATTATTTATGCAAATACTTTGTTAAAAACGATTGACTTCTAAATGACAATAATAACATTTTCATTCTTGTTTTAACTAGCAAACTTACTTTATCGTCAGGTTATGACCGTAGCGATCATTATGTTGTTCTTTATTAATTAAATATTAACGAAAAACAAACGCATCATTTTAATTAAAAAGATATGTACAATTATAAGTTATTGAAAATGGAAAATGATGAAACTTAGAAAGCTTAGCGGCAAGTAAGTTCGTTACGGAATCGTGAACCTTAAAAAACGGGAAATAGTCAAAGTTTGTGTGCCTAATTAAATTTCTTCTCGACTCAAACGTACAAACTTTTAATAAAGAACTTTTCCTTAATTGAATTATGCAATACAATTATTATACACTTAAGAAGCCTTTTGCTGGATAAATAAAAGGTGTCCCTCGATTATCACTTTAACTTAAGCCTTTTCCCATCGCATATTATACTTTGACAAACCAGATCGTCGCTCCATCTATGGGTTCTTAAGAGAGATTACGGACGATTAACACGAAAAATACTATGGTAGTCTCCAGTTTATATAAATTCTAATTTATATCAAACGATAGTTTGGAAGGTAAGGAAGTCAGCAGCGGACAGGCAACGTCTGATAATGATGACGATAGGATAGTGCGCGGAGTGTAAAACATCTTAGGTTTGTTTTGTAATCCAGAATATAGGGCAAACCTTTTGCGTCCCCGCCTCCGTGCCACACAAAGCACTCATTCCAAATATTACGGACTTGCACAAAGCCGCTAAAACTCGGAAAGGCCAAGGCTTAACGCGTAGTGTTGCCCCAAAATGGCCACAGATTCTTAAATAACAACAGTTTTTTTTTTTATTTCATTTTTTTTTTATTCATTTAATACCATTATTGTACTGCTATATTAATATTCTGATGTGTTTTTTTTTCGACTTGTTAACTGTATAAATAAAGAATACGTTATCGAAGTAACATGTTACATAGACAAAGCGACATTTCGTTGAATGTTAATTTGTCTATGAGGAGTCTGATAAATATTTTAGGAAAACAAAATACACCAAAAAATTAAAAAAAAATAGAACAAGATATAGCGTGTAATGAATAATAAACTTGGATCGTAATGAAAGGTTCTACTGAATTAATAAAAAAGAAATCCAAGGCAGACAGACGAGTGAAAATTTAATGTGAAGTCCTCAAGAAATTAATTTACACGCTTCCCTCTTTTACAAAGTGAATTTTGTTTTGTGTAAATTTAGAATGAGCTAAAGAAGTGGCTCTTATTGCCTCTTCAAGACGTTAATACTCGCTCCCAGGAATTTTCGGTGCAGACGTTACAGCTTTTGAATTAAATCAAAATTTCTCTGGAAATATTAACGCTGGAGACGTTGCGCATTCTACGTCATCAAGAGGTACTAATACTTTAGTATAAAACTTTATTGAGTTGTTACGCTGATACACTTTACTGTAAACTTATTCCAAGGAAATTCTATTATTTTTTTTACATACTGGCTGTCATCCGCGACTCCATCAGCTCAAAATTTATAAAAAAAAAATTACCCTATTGGGTCTCATAAAATGTCCAATATTAAAATTCAAACCTAATAATAAGTAATTCAAATATTAAAGTAAATATTGTTAAAGGTTTAATTTTAAACGCGAATGCAAACTATTGCTTTCGAAAGCAAGAAAACTCTCGTTTGTTTAGTGAAATTGCGCAAACTGTAAGGTTTGTTAGTTGAGAGTATGAACTTCTGCAAACTGCCCAAACTGTTATCGATGAATTAATAATTTTGATTCATGACCTCCTGCGTATATTTGCTGTTAAAATTTTGTCCTATAAGTTTCAAAGCCGGCAATGAAATTACATTTTCCACATCGTACGTATTTTATTAAATATCTCCATCTACAACGAAAAGTGAAAACTATATAAATCAATGACATTAATAAGTAATTTTAAGACCTACAATATAGACAGACAGTAAGAGTCTATTCTTACTGTCTGTCTATATTTGTATATACAGGGAACAAAAACAACAATTGCATAAACCAATTTGACGAAACTGAAATTTCGACATTTTGTTATTCGCAAATCCATAACATTATGCTAGCCTATTTATTTTAATAATCCCTTAGTCCAGCTTAATCTTTAAATCCTTGTGATTGACACGTTCATATTTTATTGTCGGAGTATTATAATAGGCTTGTTTGTTTCAACCGATAACAAAATTGACTGACAAAATTCTCAATAATGGTCCGTTCAAAAATTTATTCATATACACATTCAAAGAAGAAATACATGTGAAGAAATAATTGCTAATACATCTGGCTCATGAAATATTACTTTTTTTTACGACATTACAAGCAGATTCCTATTTTATTAATTGTATAATTAGATGCTGTATGTGTTTTGTTCAATATTTGTGTCAATGAGCAATGAGCACTTGTATAAGCTCGTGGTCTAAATAATTATTTTTAAGATCACACGCCATCTATATTTTATTATATAAAACAGGACAATTTTTGTCGTAAAGTGATCTACGTCCTGTGAAACAGCGCCATCTATTACCAGTAATAAGTTCTAGAACGTTTTAAAACGTTTTTTACTCGCTTTATCGTAGACTGAAGTCTGGTTTGTGTTTGGATATCAACAACATTGATTTAACTTACGTGTCTGCGGTTGGCTCAAAGTTAAATGTCCTTGTGTGGAAACCAATAAGAATACTGCAAGTTTTAATACCGTGCCACGTAATCGAAAACAGACTGTTCAACGAAAACAAATTCTTGCGAATCAATCTGTCATTCAGATGACTGTACGAGTAGTGTATCCGCCTTGAAAAATTGTTTTAGTATCGATAAAAGTAAGTAAAGACAAAGCTTTTATGTATTCCTTTTTAGTAAGATGGGTTTACTTTACAATTATGCCATAAAATTATGTCCTTATAACATTTTCATTCAGGGCACTGCTCCCTAAATTGACGTCATTAATTTCCATCACAAAACAAGAATTTCTACCTTGGTTATTTTGTTTCTTTCACAAACAGGACGTAACTTTAATTATATGCTTCTTTAAAATGTTAGTATTACACTTTTCTTTACATTGAATGTTATAGATGTAATATTTTAAAAACAGTCTTACAAGTTAAAAATTATAGTTTTGTAGCACAAAGACTCTTTCGTGATAACCAATACCATTAGCCCACTTTTTCAGTGTTAGGAAGCTGTGAAACAATAATGGTCGTTTCACATTCGTCAATTACTGTATGCTTAATTGGCCTATTACGAAAATGTGTCAGCTCCTTGTAGTGTTGAACGCCCTAAATAAATTAACGTCGTTCTATATTATATTTTATATCTCTGGTCTTCTACAGTATCGACAGCGTTATTTGCTAAACCTATGTGCATATTCCTTTTGATAACAATGATAAGATAACACTATATCTCTTACCTCTATACTCATAGATGTTGTAAACTAAATATCAATATTAATGTTCTTAATTTGTTGTAGGTAAAAGGGTCTCAATATGGCGACCCAAGTTCAAGCTCTTTATGACTTCACGGGTGAGCCTGGCACAACAGAAATGTCAATAACATGTGGAGAAATATTATCATTGTTAAATACTGAAATTGGTGAGGGATGGTGGGAGGGGCGCAATGCAAAAGGTGAAACAGGACTATTTCCTGCTGCGTATGTAAGAAAACTTACACCAGATGAGTCAGCTCCAACTAAGATGGCACCAGCAGCGCCGAGGTATGATCAAGCAGCTGATGATTGGGGTGAACAGCAGTACAGTGCAGGTGACAACAACTACCAACGTACAACATCAAATGATGATGGATGGGATGATGATTGGGATGATGACACATATTCTGAAATAGGCCCCGGTGGACAGCAACAAAAGTCCAGCGTACATCCACAGCAACAACCTCTGGCCCCACTTCCAGGGATGCCAATAAATGACTACAATCATCGCATAGATGATACTTCATCCAATTTTGGATCTAGTGTAGGAACAGTGAGAAAAAATAAATTTGCACCATCTTCCAAAGTAAGTGGTGAAAGTTACTTATTAGGTACATTAAATGTGGAAGTGCCAGATATAGACAAAGTTCACATCGTCCAAGATGAAGATGGATACATTTGGTCACCAATACCGCAACCATATGCTGTTACTGTTGCATCACCAAAGAAGGAATCTAAGTTTAAAGGGATCAAAAGTTTTATTGCATACCAGTTAACACCTTCATTCAATAACATTCAAGTATCCCGGAGATACAAGCATTTTGATTGGCTCCACGAAAGGCTACAAGAAAAATTTTCTTTGGTGCCTATACCGCCTTTGCCCGACAAACAAATATCAGGGCGGTATGATGAACAGTTGATTGAACGGAGGCGAGTACAACTTCAAGAGTTTGTAGACTGGATGTGTAAGCATCCAGTTCTTTCTAAAAGTGAAGTTTGGCAACATTTTCTCACTTGTACAGATGAAAAGAGGTGGAAAGCTGGCAAACGACAGGCCGAAAAGGACAACCTACTAGGCCTTAACTACTGTATATCTTTAACCGTACCTGAAAAAGCTTTATTGCAATCACAAGTGGACCACATCACAGAACAGTGTCATACATTCATAAACAGTATGGATACATCAGTTAAATCAGTGTCTAACATGTGTGTCGCACAAACAAAGAGGTTCCAAGGGCCTTACAAAATTGATTGCCAGAAAATAGGAGAGGCAATTTATAACCTTGGCAATGCTCTGAGCTTAGATGAGGGTACAATTGTGTCAACTTCAAAACTTACTTCTGCTATAAAGATGACGGGCGGCGCTTATATTGAGATTGGTCGAATGTACGAGGAACAGCCCAAGTATGATTTTGAACCTCTTGGTGATAAGTTTCATTTGTATAAAGGTGTCGTTGGCGGCTTCCCAGAAGTGTTAGCAAATCACAAGGGAGCTATGCAGAAGAAAAGGGAATGTGAAAGGTTAACCGCTGAACATAAAATGGAAATAGCACAATTGAATGAAGTCATAAGGAGGTCTGACGTTATATCCTATGCCGTGCTTGCCGAAATAAACCACTTCAAATCCGAGAGAACCATAGACTTGAAAGCTACAATGCAAAAGTTTCTGAAACAGCAAATAACCTTCTATAAGAGAGTGGTTGACAAACTTGAGAATACATTGCAACAATACGAGGACTAATTTAAGGCTTGACGGGACTTTTTACACAAAATATTTTCTCAAGTAAGGGAATTGATGAACTTTTTTTTAGAGATTTTTGTCTTAAAAATGCCATTGTAAAGTTTGACGTGTATAAATTTTTGTATAACAGTTTATTAGCAATGCAGATGTGATCCAAAGGATTATGGAAATGTTGAGATGAATTTATATTGTGATGAAATAAGGACTGAAAGTTAGTCATGGTACACAATATTGTTTATTTTTAGCTATTCTAAATGTACTGTATATATTTTTACAATCTTGCATCTTGTGATTATATTTTTTTTCTACAATATACATATTTTGTTTTTAAATTTTACTAATTAATTTACATGAATTATTTTTCTTGACTTTACCTATGTAGGATGTTAGCATAAATGTTGTAACTGTATTATTCCATTTTTTATAAGTTCTAAATAGCCAATAAAATATGCAGATTGTTTGTACAATTTTTTTTATTGTTTTAATATGACTAATACCTTTTAACGAATCCTCTTTTGTAACATTACGTAAGTATTTTAAAAATATTTTTTAATTGAGTTGATTAACTTTTTTTAGTCACAATATTATTTTTTTACTTTTTCAGAAAAAGACAAGACTATAGTGATGAAGGGATTCAGCCAATGCTAACATTTGAAATTAGACAAACTTCGATAAAAGAAAAATTTTTTTGATAATGGCTGAAGAGAAAAAGAAAAAAGATTCCAGTGCATTATTATCGAAAAAGAAAAAAGTGAAGCCGCGAAAATCCCGCGATGCAGACTGTTTGAGTGTCAATTTCCTGAAGTGTGTTCTACATATATTCAACGTTATATTTATGGTAAGTATTTTTCTTATAAAACGCTGGTACAAGCAAAGCTATGGGTGTTACTGGTGTATATGGACAGCAGTTTTTTCGGCATTTAAACGAAATCAGATGATCGCATGCAAGTTTGCCACAAGCCCTTTTGCATCATAAATCTATATGCTATGATTTATTATTATGTATTTATGGTGGCATTAAGTATAACATACATTTGGTCCAGTTTGCAGGTATCGGAGTGTTAATAGTAGGAGCGTGGACGGTGGCATCCCGGCACAGGTTCGTGCCGTTACTGCCCACCCCGACTTACCCCGCTATCGCATACTTGTTAGTGATCGCTGGGGGCATGGGTGTGCCCCTCTGTGCCTTGGGATGCTGTGGTCTCAAAACTGAAAATAGAACGAGTTTACTCTGTGTGAGTTTTTTTTTTATTTCTCTTTATTTTTAATTTTTAACGCTTGTATGATAAACACTATTATTTGATAACTTTTTGTACACTATTATCTATTATCGGAAGGATATTTTGAGTATTTCTGTATGAATATATACGACAGCCGTCTACAGCTTAAATTGATTTAGTAACAAAATTAATGATTATCAATTTGACTATCAATTAATTCCGGAATAATTCCCATGATTGCAGACGGGGATCACTAACACCCCTCTATAACAGTTTTAAACCATTTACGCTTCACTTATCAATGTAATGTGGTATAAAATCAGAATGTCTTTCCTTTTTTATTTGTAAAAAGTCGCACTGCCGCACTCAGTGTTGTAACTTGTCAATAAGGGAGAAATCTTCACTAAGCACCTGTTCAATCGACTCCGAGTGTGACAGACCGTTTACGGCATACTGTTACTATATACCAGATTTAAGTAAAGCGTTTCTTGTTCGGTACCTTAGTGGCCGGGACTGAAATAAATGATTCAAGGTCGCACGTAAACACCTCGCGCGGTTATCGCTAAATTGTAAACTTGTATCAAGTGAGTCATCTTATCATCATTCAAGTGTAACACTCACGCGAATTTTTACCTTTTATTTTATATATTTATTTATTTATATGTAAATCAAATGTACTACATACAATAACTTTAATTTGATAATTTATTGATTTATTCAAATTTGATAATGTGACGTGAAGCAAAGAAATTTATCTGATGTTTATTCTGTTTTGAGAATTTATCTTACGTGATAATTTTGTTATGAAAATAAATGTAAACTTCCGCTACTGAAATGATTGTACCAAATATTTCTGTTTCTTGAAACAGCAATGAAAAGCCGTCAACGGTAATCAGCCTTGATTTTGTCATGGCGGAATGACGGTTATATAATATTTATTTAATTCAATTGTAAGAATAGATAATTGTATAGATAAAATGATACGAGAATAGATTTATTAAATCGTTATATGTATCTTCCAGTACACCTACTTCCTCCTGTTCACCTTCATCCTGGAGCTGGGCGCGGGCGCGCTGGCCTACTACTACGAGGTGGCCGTGGAGTTCGAACTGAAGGCGGAACTCAACAACACGTTCATAGCTAACTACGCGCTGGACGTCGTCGTCACAGACGCAGTCGACGTCATGCAGGCCGAGGTAACATATTCCCTTATACTTTTCTAATCCTTAATAGAGCTATCTTTTGGTTAAGATTTTATAGACAACACTAATGGATTCCCTTAGTCGCGGCCAGCTGAGGTAAATCCTGGAACAAAATTAATGTAGAAATCGCAAGACCCATTTCCACTGTCCAAGACAAAAGAAGACGTATGTTTAGTGGAAAAGGTGCCGAATGTAAATAAAATTACTATCTGATAGATTAAGACAGATAAAATGACCAGCGTTTTAAATTTAGTCCAACTAACGATTTCCGAATTGTTTGTATGTGAGTAACCGATAAACGTCGCGATAGGAATAATAAATTGTCGATAAATTAATAAATTTCCGTTTCAATTCGTTATCGCATTCAATGGATATAAACACGATTATTCAAATTTACTTTTTTTTAAGTAGCTTAAGGCTTTTCGTGGCCCGTTCTGTGCTACACAGTATGTGAGAGCTTTAGTTAATGATATTTCAGTTTAAATGCTGCGGCGCATCGAGGTACTCGGACTGGCGACGCAGCGCGTGGCACGAGCACGACCCGCGGCTGCTGGTACCCGACTCCTGCTGCAAGACGGTGACCACGCGCTGCGGCATGCGCGACCATCCCTCCAACATATACCACAATGTGAGACCATTTGCCACCAACTAAAATTACCATCATAAAACTTCTATAGTCGACAAACGATCTTTTTTTTTATTACAATTGTCAAACATTTAAAAATGGATCCAAAAAAGTACATGCAAAAATTTTGGCCACTAATGAACTTTCAAAATTTCTGATAAACATATAATGTTTAAAATGATTAAATGAATACCCAATATTTGCTGAAATTTACATTTACATTACTTTTAATTTTTATTCAAATTACTTTAAATGTATTAGTACAAAATGTTCAATGTTCGAATAAATGTATTTTGTAACCATGTCATAATTACAATTTGCAGGGTTGCGTGGTACCGTTCACGAGTCACATACGCGAGCACCTGATCATCCTCGCGGCGGTGGGGGTCGGGATGTCAGTCATACCAATATTCGGCTTCCTGTTCTCCTGCATTCTCTACGTGAAAATAAAACACGTGATAGACTGACATCGGAAGAAACAAGCCAAGCCGGCGGCTTCCAACAGGAAGGTCTTCGATAAATCCGCCAGCGCCGGGGACCTGACTAAGTTCCACAACCCAGGCCCCCCGCGCAGGTTGAAGCCTCCAGAACGTTCTAGAACGAAACGCAGCACCCGCCGTGCGCCTTGTCCTCTACATCATAAAAAAGAACTACCCATTTCAACAATCAGTGATAACGTTAGTATATAAAATGTTGTGTTTTATTTGAACGGCAGTCTTATAATATGGTCGGATATTTAAAAAAGAAAAAGAATAAACTATCGCTTAACCATAATGTCATCTAATGTTATGTGGTAAGATATTACGCGCTAGTAAGTCCCTATTCACCCTACTTTTGAAGACGACGTCGTATTTGGAAACATTAACTCTGGTAACTTGTTTGAATGTAAATATCAAAACATTGGTGTTTTTTTATGATCTGATTAAGCAATCTCTTAATCTATTTGTTCAATATTTTTAAGTTCAATAAAATGATATCGTGTTCGTGTAATAGTCAAAGGCCGAATTTACATCAGTCGTGTATGTAGCAATGGATGTTTGTAAATATTATAATAATTATGAGATAAGTAAAACGAATTATTTTTCACTTAACTTATTTATGACAATATTATGAGGAAATATTTCAAATCAATTGTAATTTTTTTTTCAAAAACCGTCGATTTCTATCTTTTGTAACCAAATAACATTATAAATATCGTTAGATAGGGGGAATAGATAAAAAAATTGAAAAAGTTATGACACCATGATTTTGAATGAGCCTTTATATGAAATGTATTAAGGAAAAACGTTGTCTTTTATATTGAACAGGCATTTCTGTTTTTGTTTCTATTCACCCCCGTCTACCGTTTTTTTTTTATTTAGTTTGGAACCGATTATAAGTTTAAAATTAATTTGTTTTACTTATCTCGAAGTTTTTTAATGGTGCTATACTTTTTGTACATAAGTGTGTTTGTCGCATTAAGTTCTAATCATGTATATGTAATGAGTTTTCATATGTACAGAACTTAATTGTAAGAAAGTTAAAATGTAAAATGACTAAGATTACAGTTAATACATCACTTAACATAAACTTGAATTAAGCTAAAAGATTATTTTTAATTTACAACCTAAATAACCTAACCGACACAAAAGTCCCGCACAGGGGGCGCTTCAATCGACTTTAACAGGTCACTTTAATGGACGGATAGAATTTAGTTCCATTTTATTCCGCAATATGGCGGAGTTTTTATATTTCCGAAGAGAGTATAAGTGTAATACTTTATAACAATTAATTGTTTTATCAAGTAAGTTATCCCTTCAACAGGCCAATACATATGTTAGATGTAAGTTCAATGTTGTCACCAAATATATACGTGTTATAAACCAAAGTTAAAATGTGCCTTACTAATTGATAAGAATTATCTTCGGAGTTTCGTTGTGTTAACATCGCACTGGGCTCGCTGAATAAAAACATCATTACACCTAAAATCTAGAACTTTTATTAAACTCTAAAATGCTCTTGCGTCACTATTGGTATCAGATTTTTTTTTATTTAGTAACCAAAATAGACATTTAAATGTGACAGGTTTTTTTTTAAACAATTTAAAGAGTGTATTTTGAAAATTAATTGGCAGTGACTAGAATTTAATATGTACATATAAATTCAATAGTATAGTAATGTACATTGTTTTTTTTATTTTAAACTACTAAGTCCTTTGGCATTTTTTTTTTCTGTTGTAAAACGCGAACGCTTATTACTGGCTGCGACCGGCGAGTGTTGCAATGTCAGAAGAATGTCACAGTGCTAGCAAAACGTCTCATTAATACAAAAAACGAGCAGATCCTATTTAAATTTTATTATAATCAGTCATCAAAAACTCTTACTGGATAAACATACAAACATTTTTATTTAAGAAATACTAATAACTATTTATTTGTGTTCATAAGGTAGGTGTCTTGAATTATTTTTCTACAAGCCTTCACTCTTCTCATACATAGACCGGTATGAATACTAATGTGTTTTAATTATATTAAATCAATCAAATGGGAAACCTTTAATGTATAGGGAGTAATGACAAGACCGCTAGCTTAGTGCAGACTGTTTATTCTGTGACTGTGCTTTCATTGCGCGCTTACATGAACACCCTCCAATTTTCAATGATTAAAAAATGTTAAAATATGATATGATGTTAGTGTTCAGCGCAGCCCACACTGCAAATAAATTGTCACTAAATACATTTTTTCATTGTATTGATACATGTTTGATACCTATGAGATCAACTTTTAACTTGTATGTTGAATAACAAAAAAATCAAACTATTAAAACTTTCGTGAGACATTTCACTATATAACTTATAAAACGGCTTAACTAACTAACCAGTGAGCGACGGGCCGCGAACGCGCGATAGTACCGTTCCCACTCACCCTGAAGATGAGCCCCCGATGGGCTCGA
>JAODUI010000028.1:7019659-7039460 GCA_027563995.1 Papilio gigon
CTAATAAATTCAAAAATCTGTTTATTTATTGCCTTTAAGGCGAAACGGAGTTCGCGGGGTCATCTATTCATAAATAAATATCACTCGAATTTCCAATTTAATTAAAAAATATATAAAATTTAATTTTTTATAGATTTTTAAAGAAAGATCTTTTTAGGAAGCTTCCAAACTCGATAGGGTTGCGTCGTTTAATTACAAAGACCCTGTAGCCATCTTCCACCTTCATCATCAGTTCAGCTCTGTCATAATAATATTGCACTGTCACGCGATTCCTAGATGCGTGCAAAATTTTAGCTCATTCCGAAACTAAGAAGTGGATCAAATTTAACTTAAAAGATTTATTACAGACACGGTGAAGATAGATAAAAGCTTGTAAAAATGAAATGCCGATACTGATAAGTGTACTTATAAAGGAAACAATTAATTAACGAAATCTTCATAACTTGGTAGTAGATTTAATAGTACATCAAAGTGTTTTTAATAGAACTTTTAATAAAATAAAAGACTTTAAAATGCCTTCTGATAACCTGTAATGTATCTCACGGCTCACGGCGTTGCTACGAACCATCCTTTATTATTCAGACATCGCACCTGCTTCTATTTCCATCGAACTGGTTCTATATAAAAGAATGTTAAGAACAAACTCGGTCTCAGTCCATTGCCTGTGTTCGTTACGTGAACGCATTCAAAAAAACTAAACGATTTTTGACAAAATGAGAACGAAGACTGCTATACTTTTATTGCTGTTAGTGTGTTTTAAGTGTAAAGCTCTGGTACCGAACTTAGATGGATTGCAGAGAGTTCAGTCGAAGACGAAGGATCTGGCCGGGACCGTGATCGTCGAATCGGCAAGACCATTGGATATACCGATAGAGACCAAAGACCAGGCGAACAGCGCGGCGCTACAGGCACCGCCTAGCGCCCAGCCATCTGTCAACAATAATTTAAATGTCAATCTGGGAGACTTGAATTTGAATAGTTTTGGACGCTCACAAAATAACAACTACGGTAACTTCAGTCAAAACCTTTAAGAAGGACCGAGGAGTTGATATATTAATTAAAAATAAAAACAAACATTTTACCAAACGACGGCAGCCGACTTCGTCCTAAATTGTATTACCTAATCTGTTCAATTCTACATAAATTCGTATTTATTATTTATAGACACAAACTTATAAAAATAAATGTAATTTTAGTGTAAGAATCCTGCATTTATTATGTTATAAATATTAAACGTCCATAAATGTTGTTGTTTTCATACAAACCTTTATCATATAAGATTTTATTGTTACAAATCATTATTAATATGAATTTAACAGTAGACGTCCATTGCTGACAAACTGATATAAAACTTTGTGAATGACAGATGACAACCTGTCTCAACCTCAATGTATAAATTGAGAAACAAAATTTGTCATAGTGTGTCCGTGGAAGGCGACACTATTAGTTCTGTTTTTAACAAGTGAATATTAATCACCTATTTATTTTATTTTGCGACAAAAACCTTGATATTTCGATATTTAAATTACCTTCGCAATTCGATTAAATTAATGTCACCTACAACATTCCATGTCATGTCACATAAATAATCAAAATGTGCATGAATTATTTTTTCTTAATAGTTTTTTTTTTGTGATAAACGTTCGAATATTAATGAAATAGATTACGAGTTTCGTCCAAGTTTTTTGTTCTAATTATAAATTGTAATTATGTCGTTGGCAGAATAATTCGAAACCAATGTATTTATACTAACATTAAAAAAAAACTATAGAAATTGTGTTCATTAAGTAACCTAAACTAAGTTAAAATTTATAAAAATATCATGTAATACTATTTGTTGCATTTTTAATATTGTTTAGAAAAGAACCCGAATTTTAATATATTTATTTTAAATTAATATTCATTTAAAAAAAAGATGATGATCATTTGTGCCGGTTAGAGTCACAGATGATGACTATAAGATTACATTATAAAAAAAAACAAGACTAGCCTTTTCTGTGGCTTTGCACGGGCAAGGTTTAGTATTTTTTTCTGTTTTGAATAAATTGAAACAGTAAGGGATATCTGTGAGACTACATAGGCAAGAATGGTTTCCTTAACCAGTTTTCCTGTAGCTACTGGGTGCGACTTCCTTGTAGAAAGGAGGGTAAACTCCATTTTATAAATTTAACAGGAAGCAAAGCCTACACAAATATAAGGTAACATTAACTACTGTCATGAAGGTCGCCTAGTTTACTGACTTAAGAAGTCGGCTCTGTCACCATTATAATTGCTACTTTATTAGGCATTTTTTGAGAACGTTTTATATAAAGTATTTTGTCTGTTTTATGGGTTCATAATGTATGAATAAATGCTATAAAAACATGTATGTTTATCGAATACCGTATGTCCCTTGTAGAGTTTAAAGATATAGTTAAATCATCGTTGTCATATTGAACGCCGCAATAAAGGAAGCCTCAACCAATTCTCATATACTTTTAATAAATGTCTATTAAAATAAAATTAGAATTAAAAAAATAAAAAATTCGATAATTAAAATGTTTCTTTTTCCATAATCTTATTTCATGTTTATGTATTGAATTACAAAAATGTTGACACTGCCCAAAACCTCTATTCAAAGTTATATTTTATGTTTAAAGGGAATCAGAGCTATGAAAATTCGTCAATACAGATTTTGGCAGTGGACACACAACCGTAATATAAACTGATAAGACTACAAGGAAGCGATAACATGATACTAGTCGTGTATTCATTAAAAAACTATAATGTTTGTAAATTACAAGGAAGATATTAAAAAAAAAACCGAACGAAGTCAAAACTTGTAAATCCTGTATCGACGTTAATATTTCGTTTTTATTTCGCTATAAGTCAGCTAAAGAATATTTATAGCACTAAATGACCAACTAATAGACAGATCCTATCCAAATCTCCTCCTTTTCATATTAGAAAAGCGGCGGAAAGAGAAGATGATATAGATCCCTTCTAAGATTCGAATGAAGACAGTCATGAGTTTTTAGCTAACCTGTACGGCAATAGTATCATGGGAACGAATGGTTTAAAACATTCATTTACATTTTAAGATATTATTGTTATCCACCAGCCCCTAACAAAAGTAACATAGCAAACTTATCAATACGTATAACTCCATTATCCATGTTCTTATTTTGAATTTCAAATGATTTCAAAGGTTACAAATAGGCGCTAAATGATTTTGTTATGGGCCATTTTATCTAAAAATGTACATAAATAATTTACACACAAAGTTGTCTTTGAAAAAAAACAGGTTCTGATTTAAATATTTGTAGAGTTTAAAAGGAATTTATTACATAAGTATACATATCAAAACTATATCTAAACTTCTTACGTAGATTATTAAATTCTATAACAGTGAGTTTCCATTGACAAAACATCGTAGTCTTTATGTAGGCGTCTTTTGTTTATGGAAACTCATGTTATCGTATTTTAATGGCGCGAGGCGACACGTTCGTAGTTCCCGTAGTTGTTGTCAGTGTCCTTCCCGTAGCTGGTCAGGTTCAATGCACCTTTATTGTTATTCAAATTAACATTTTGATTGTAATTGCCGTCACCTTGCTTGTCTGCAACTTTCTGTGCGACGTCTTTCACCGGCGGCGCGTTACTCTTCTGCACTTGGGGATTCAACGGAGATGCGTTACCACCGAAGATTGCGCCAAGGAAAGCGCCCGCTGTGTTTGAAATCGCTGTCGGTATTTCCGTAAGAAATGATAGATCGCCGTTACAGTCCGCAGCCATCGACACCAGACATATTATTACTAGTCCTTTCAACATTTTTAAGTCTTAAAGCTACTCGTATGTTTGGGAGACTGGATGCGTGTGCTCGCGATGATAGCGGCGACCGCTATTTAAATTGTGCGCCTGCCTTACTTCGCGACCCAATCACACTGACGATTCATCAAATTTTTAATTACGAAATATTACCAGTTCAAAAAATCATTGTTGCTTTCATCTGTTTTCAACATTATCACTGTATTTTATTTTTTATTCCGGGCGATCCCAAACTGACAACGATTTCCCTCCATTTTATGACAAATACAATTCAATCTACCAAAGCCAAGCTACTTTCTGAAGTATATATAACCTTATACCAACAATATAATTATTACTTATAAATTAACAGATCGTATTTATTGTGTCGTCTTAAATCGCTAGTGTGCTCGTGATCTAAAGCCGAGAACCGGTCTATCTCTTGGGTATTAAATAAAAAGAAATTTAAAAATAAGTAAGTAATAATATAAAAATGAAACTGCCACGAGTTAATGAAGGAACCATTACAGCTAACTATAATTTATTGCAAATATTCTTATTTAAAATATTCAATCCTTTATCTTCTCTTTATCCTTTCTTTATATGTGGAGATTTCAAATTAGATAAGGATGGTATTTTTAAAGGGAGTTTTTTTAAAACATGATTAGAGTTTATAAAAATTATACGAATGTATATCAGAATCTTTTTACAATATTATTTTCGATCGAAGTCTGTTTTTTTTATCGACCGGTTTCTTACACCAGTCATTTGAATTCGTAGCAGCCTCAGTCGTTTTACAAATTGGTCGGCAGACACACCTAACTTCTGTTACAACAGAAATCAATCACGATGTTACGTCCGATATTACTTGTGTTACTTCTCTCTACGCTGCACTCGAGCCACGGGGACTTGTCAATTCTGACGTCAATTCCTCTCAAAGTAATCGAGACAGCTAAACAGATTTTTGGTCTACCGATCGGCAATGAGCAATCCTCACGAGCGGCCACTCCGATGGATAAGCCTGCGCTTGAAGACAGCAAAATACTTGCCGCATTGAAAAATCAACCGAAAGGCAGTCAACATTCTGCGCAGAAAGTTGCGGATGTGCAGGGCGATGATAATTTTAACCAAAATATTAATTCAAACGGTAACATGGGTGACCTCAATGTAATGAGCTTTGGACGCTCAACAAACAACAATTACGGTACATTCAGTCAAAATCTTGGTGGTTAATGGAGTGTGTGCCTTAAATAGCTATTTTAACATATACTTAAAATGTTTCTTATTTTTATGACAGTATAAAACCAGCATTTTCGTGTTACAAATTTACATTATGATATAGTATTTAAAGAAATATTGAGATTAAACAAATGTTAGTGACAAAATAATATCTATAGTTGTGTACTTATATCTAAAAATGAAAAATGAAAAAATGATTTATTATTTTTTCATTTTTCATTGTGTACTTATATCTATATTTATAAAACATAATTAAAACGGAAAAAATTGTGTTTTAATGTTTAAAATGTGTTTTAATTCATCCTTGTGTTTGTTTACATACGGTCTGGTTCGGAAAGCCGACCGCACGAAAACGATTAAGAAGAAATATTCGCTTGCATTTTAATTAATTTAAAGATCAGTCTATAATATGCATTTTACATATATCATTGTGTCTACAAACAATGTTGTTTTATTAATGGAGAGCAATCTTGGGACGAGTTTTATAATGACTTTCAAGGATTCAACTTACAATCATTCTCGTTGTATTTGATTTAAAATGCAGCTTGGAAATCCCGGGGTGGAGAACGCATTCGCTGAAGTAGTCAATTTGTCCTCGTTTCATTTGTAGTTTTGACTTGGGGAAATCTCCCATTTCCACACCTTTTATTACAACCATAATAAAATTATAATTTCATTAGGTTGCTTAATAGCTAATAGATTCAGGTTGGCGCTATTTCCATGGCCTGGGGGCCATGCCAGATGATGGTCTTAGCAAAATGTACAAGGCTTTCAATTAATTAATACTAATTAATAAAAATTGAAGTCAATTTTGACAACCATTTATTAAATTTACTACGATAAATTTAATATTAATTGATTAGGTACTCTAAAGAACGGATTACAAATACGTAGATAGGTCATACAATCGCCTAAACAACTGTCACTTTTAAGTACATAGGTACATACTCACTTTTACATTGTCTTCCTTAATATTTGGATAATTAAAAGTTCAGAACAAATATAAGTCAACATACGTTTAATTAGGCGTCATGTTCTTTGTTTCCTTGTACCCAGCGAGGTCTTCAGGCTTCGACAACACCAGGGTACCATTATTGAGGTTGACATTGACGTTTTGGTTTACGTTCCCATCGCCCTGGGCGTCCACAGCTTTCTGACCTACCGCGCCATCTGGCGGCTCTTCCACACCATTGTTATTCCTATGCCGATCAGACCGATTGTCGAATATAGTACCAAGGAAAGCATCCGCCGAGTTCTTAAAAGCGCCCGGTATATTCGGTATAAATGGCAAATTGCTCCGACTTTCCGCAAATACCGATAATAAACAAATCAAAATTAATTCTCTTAACATTTTATGTGTGTTACGTTGGCAAGACTTGTGGCGTGTGCGTGCTGTTTATGAAGACCGCTATTTAAATAATTATTTTATTAGATATGTTTACTTTATGTTTATATTTGTTATGCAGGGCTGTGGCACGTGACGAGCGAGTTGAGAGCGACACACTGCGCTGCAAAGTGTTGTCTGTCCTAATAATAATTAAGTATACTAAGTTAAAGCTTCAATTTAACTCCCAAGCAAGCCCTCGATATTTCCCGTTTCTTACGAAAATTATATTAGTATTAAAAACCACGAAAGTTGTAAAAAAAAGTAATGCGTCGTCGACTCAGTATGGTCGAAACGTTCTACCGAATATAGCTTTTAGTTGGACCACCGCGAACGGACGCATTGGTTGCTACCTTAGTAAAAGTCAAAATCATCAACTATTTCAGAGATTACCCGGAACAAATGCGAAGTTTTTAGATAAATATTCAGATAAAAAAATTAGTAAAATTGATTTTCCTTATAAACATATCCACAGAAATTCCAATCATATTAATTCGTATAGATGATTTAAACATCATAAATTGTTAGATTAATTTACATATGTTTATTAAACTTATATATTTTCTATTATAACATATAATAAATACTATATTTAATTAATTCATATGCACATTTTGACATTTGCATTTAATTGTAATATTTTATTATTGTCGACTCGTTAGTTACTTAGTTACTAAACCTCCACCGTTTTAAAGTCAAGATTATTATGTTCTCGTCTTATTTGACACAATTTTGAAAAATCTTTCAAAACGTATTTACTTTATTCTTAAAGATTAATTAAATAATAAGAAAGAAAGAAGTAATAATAAAAAGTGTTATTTTTATCGATTAGGTAGATTTATTAAGCAGGTGACGACCTTAGACTGATGATTTATTTTTAATTCTTGAGGGTGATTAGAGAAAAAAAGAGTGTCCGCGATGGTCTATTCTTTATTGTTTAGAGTGTATTTAAACTGAGATGATGGCATTGATCACAATAGGTATACACTCAAATTGTTGAGTTTGAAAACACGTTATTAATAAAAAAAAAAACTATTTATTAGAATTATATTACAATACACACAAATTAAATTAAAACAATATTAGTTATATTCATTTCCATAATTGTTGCTTTCTTTACGTCCGACAGTTGGCAGATTGACAGCGCCCTCGTTGTTATTTGCGTTAACATTATGATTGAAATTCCCATCGCCTTGTTTATCGGCAACTTTCTGCGACACCCCCGCCATCTCTTGTTCTTTGGGCAAAAGTTTGTCTTTACCAAATATTGTACCGAAAAATTTCGCAGTGTTTTTGACAGCTTCAGGTATAACAGAAAATAAGTCGCAATGACTCTCGACGAAGAAGGATATTAGACATAATATTATTAATTCTTTGAACATTTTATATTCTCTACAACTATGTACAATCGATGAGGCTTACCGGCTGCGTTTGCGCGCGGTTCACAAGTGCCGCTTTATAAATTACTCTCAGTACTAAGGGCGATATGATGCTTAACTAAGCGAACTCAAAGCGAATTCTTCAACAAAAAGTTATGTATACATTCTGTACTTGTGTAGATGATTAAAAATTATCAATTCGAAGCACCAGGGGCGACGTTCTGTTGTAACACACTTAAAAAAACACAGACAAATTAATAACTCTCTCCAGTTTGGAATCTTTGAATAATGAGTAAATAATTGTTAGTTTTTTTTTTATTTAATGTGCAAATTAAATAAAATAATACATAAAAATAAGTTTGAGCGATTGATAAAAACCCCCAGGGATTACGTTCAACCGCTGGCCGCTGTTGCCTAAATTAGCGCCAAACTTACATAGGTTTTACAATTTTTGGGGTTTAAAACCACTTGCTCTCCCTCCCACACGTCGCTGTCCATGCCTGTCCAAGTTGCACTGATTAATTGCAAGAAAACAAATATTAAGAAAAGCTAAAAATATAAAAGGTTCGTTTCATTCCATCGCTTTGAAATCGCTCCCAAAAGTCTGTGATGAAAACCTTAAGCAGTCTCTGATTTGATTCTTATACAGCGTGTCCTGTAAAAACAATTACAATATTGTACAAAAATTACGATATGATAAATGTTCACATCAATATATAAGGTAACAAAATAACTAGGTGTTTGAGATATTGGTGTATTTTTAGGAGCGGGCTTGACCTTTCTAGCGGGCGACAAAAGGTCAAAATCTCGAAATCTATAAGCGTCAAATTATTCATAGAATCAAAATGTATTCAAAAAGTTCAGCATATTCAACATGATAGTCGTATTTATATACGTTTTTTTATTGTTTTTGATAACAGGTTAGAGTAAGCGTGTCCAATAATAAAAATAAAATTGTTGAACCGACGATGCGCACGGCTAAAAAGAATTACAGAAAACATACCTATATATTAAGAAAAACGAAGTGTGAAATAATTTAAGTATTCTTACATATGTAATAAGAAGGTAATCATTAATTATGTAGTAAATACACTACGTTTAGTTTATATGATTGTGTTATTTAATAATGAACATAATTCAATCATCTTTATTGTAATTAACATAGTTTGTTTATTAAAGAACATAACATTTTGTTGCGTAATTTCATAATGAATTCCAAACAAGCGCCAGTAGCATATTGGTTAAGAGTACGTACTACCGTTGGGTGGTCGTCATTTAGAATCCGACATCTTAGTATTTCAATTGGTTATTAATATTCAAAACTGCCGTTGTTTTCTATTGTTCCATAACAAATGTATTTTTTTTAAATTAAATTGTTAAAGTGTGCAAGTACCTTAGTATAAAATCGCCTTCATTTTCCGCCGTAACCGGTTTGACACGCAAATAGCAATACAATTTGTATGAGATTCAGTTGTGTCAGTCGATCTAGTGCCACATCTAGTCTCTGATAAAATTAACAGAAATCAGTGCGATGTTTATATTATTTTTGTTGGCTCTGTCTACACTGCATTCAAGTAACGGAGACTTGTCAGTTATGACGTCATACCCTGTGAACGAAGGAAAAAATGCAAGCGAACATTTGCTCACAGATTTTTCTGTCGCGCAAGGAGACGAACGGGAACGAATCTCATTCAACCAACGCGTAGTAAACGGAACTGGAGGGAGTACGCAACTGATAATTCAAAACGATATTGTATTGAACAAAACGGAATCGAGACGTCAATTTGTTGTACAAAAGATCGCCGACCAACAGGGCAGTGGAAATTTTAACAGCAATATCAATTTAAGCGGCAACGTGGGACATGTTTATATCAAAAGTGTTGGAAGTTCTTCAAATACAAATCGTAACTTGAACATAAATATTAGTGACTAGTGTAAAATAATGACAACAGTTTTCTAACTTACCGTTTGACAGACGTAGCCCTGAAACATATTGATGTCCTTGTTTTTTCTAGGGAAAGAGAGGGATGACAATATGTACAAATAAGCGCACTGAAGAGAGGTTATGTTTGCATGTTTTAAATAAATCATTTTGTACGAAGTCATTCTTTATTATTACGCATCAATTTTATAAGGATTTATCAATTACAATGATGTTAATTTATAAACAAGTTAACTAATTGCCATTTGCAAGGAAATCGTGACGGTCATTAATATTGGTAATAATTGACATGACTTGTTGTTATTTACAAGAATAATTATTGATTCCATGTTAAATACGATATTTGAATCATCATCATCATGTCGCCCACTGTTGGGTGTAGCAGATTTTTAAATGTAGAAGCCCAATAGTTAAACGAACAGTTTTAGAGACTTCGAATTCCGCCATTCGGCTATTGTCTTAAACAGCTTGTTTAACTATATGGAATAAAAAATACTAGAAAATTGACACTAATCTAGCAGTATTTTGATATAAAAATTAAAATTTTGCAATGTTCCACATTAAATTGAAAGAAAATATGTAATTAAATGCAAAAAATCGCAGCATCATGAAGCCAATATAGAGATACGGGCCGCTTCAAACTACTCGGTGTTTACACTGATATGAAAAAGAGGGATTAAATTAAATAAAATATATTATTAGACCATTTATTTCTGAACACTTTAGTAAACTCGCATTTACAATTAGCATTATTATTAGACATAATTTCGGTGACGTCACCAATGAACTGTATTTCAATTTTGGTATTAAAGTAAGTAAGTAATCTTTATTCTATATTACAATATTGAAATATTTATAAAACATTACTTGCCGTGCACTTCGTTTACTGAATCAAAAATTAGAATTTTTAACAATGACATTTGCTATAAAACAACATTAGTAATGACACACAGATGTCGCTGAGTGCGCGGAGCCCAGCACCTAGTCAGGCTCTATGCGATGAGTTACCATAGTTATGCTTTCGCTCCACGCCAGTACTCGCGAGGTTGACGTCACCTTTATTCCCGTTTAAATTTAAATTCTGATTGTAATTATCACTGCCCTGCGTGTCCGCGACTTTCTGATTTGTATCCTTCTGTGGGTGCTCTTTGTTCATTTTATTCCCATCACTAGATCCGTGCAAAACATCGGTGAAAGCAGTAAATATTCTTCCAGGTATCGCGATTAGATCTCCTATACCTGCCTCACAATTGTAGACTGCTAACAACACGAGGAAGAGTACAATTTCTTTAGTCATTTTATTATTAAATATTTACGCTTTAAGGTACTTGCGAACGAACGACGATCGTGTTACGAGCTTATGCAAGTCCAAGCGCAATGTTTATATACTTGGGGCTTGTTTCATTACAAAAACAAATTTGCATAGACTACTATGTACAGTTATATATACTATCTAATTATAAGATATAGATATAATAATCTATAGGTTCTTGCTTACGAAGATCCGCACCTCTTTCAAATCTTGTCAGTTTAGGTGAATGATGAAAAACAAGGCGGCCTCCAGCTACAGGCTGTGGGCAGCACAAGCTGAGTCTCATCCTTCTAGACGAGAGATGTGCTTTTTTGTGTATTGTAGAATTTTTTGTAAGTCTTGCCATAAACAATTTTTTATTTTTATTATATTTAACATTTAGGGACTCTATAACAGATTTCAAATATTTTTTTATAATACATACTAATTCATAATTACTATTAGTTTCTATTTTAATTTTAAAACCGATATACAAAACTTTTATAAGGTAATCTATATAAAAAATGTTATTTTATTGGAAAAAAGCTTTCAAGAGACAAGTGTTATCAGTTTTATGATGATTGAAAATCACTATGAAATTTGATTCTTAAACATGCTGTTGTTGCATCGTCTATTTTTTAACGAAAACAGGAAAGTCCGTTGTGAATATGCTGTCCATATGTCGGAATGTAAATTTTTTCCGCAATCATTCTATTCAAACATATCCTGTTTTTAATTCGGTCAGTTCTGAGAATATTATGACATTAGTTGTTTAATTCCCAATAGTTCTAACTAACATTCAAGTAGAAGAAGGATAAGCTTGAATTTTATAAAAAAAAATTGATCTTTTTTCGACCGGTTTTGAAGCGAGGCATAATTTTAGTTTGTAGCGTCAGTCGTATAAGAAGTTGATACAACGAGACACATATTTAGAGCTAAAATTTCAACAGAACTCAGCGCGATGTTTCGCCCGGTATTACTTGTGATATTCCTGTCTACGTTCCAATCATGCTACGGGGACTTCTCAATTCTCACATCGATTCCTGGTAAAATATCGGACGCGGCGAAATACATACTAACAGAGTTTTCTGTTAAAAACATATTCGGCTCAAAGAATAATGATGGGGAGACTTCGCAATCAGGCACTCAGATATCTTTCAAGCAACGCGTCGTGAATGGAACAGACGAGGACGGCAAACTGCTTACAGCTTTGAAAACGACTCGGGCAAGAGGTGACCAGATTGTTGTACAGAATGGTGTTGAGAAACAGGGCGATGGAAATATTAATCAAAATATAAATTTAAACGACAATTTGGGCGACTTGAATATTAACAGCTTCGGAAAGTCTACGAACAACAACTATGGTAATTTTACACGGATTGTTGGTGGTTAGTGTACTTGTGATATTGTAGAAAACATTTAATAAGTTAAAAAGATTCCAATGATAAAGGATTATTAAATACCAAAATACTTTTGGAGCTTTCGTACGTAATTGAGTGTCATTGTACAATACTGTGTTGATTTAAACTAAAATACGACAATCGTGTTACATTTTAATTTGTTATAAAGTGAAAATACTTTGTTAAAGAATTGTTTAAGGTAATGATTTATTCTTTTCCAAAGTTATCTTATGGTGCTATACAAGGGGTATATTCATTTATAACTTTTGTATATAAATTTATACCTGTATATATGCAAAATATAAAGCACATATGTGGTGATATTATCATGTAAATAACTGGTCTTTATCTTTTAAATAAATTTTAGTGATCAGGATTTTTACTGCTCGTAACAAAAACATGTAAAGGTTGTCATTTTAGAAGCAAGTGTTTTATTAATATTCTATCATGTTAATAAATATTCATGTCTAAAATTCATTTTTTTTTTATTTTAAGCTAGTTTTGCCCCATCGTTGCTCCCACGTTGTCAGCGGCTAAGGTTGAAAGTTTGAGGTTATAATGTATGTAGCGCTGTCTTGCTCGTTTTTTTTAATATTATCAAGTGGTAATCGACCATTATTATCTACACTATATTACTCTCGATTAAAATAACTTTTTATACTTTCACTGGGCTATTTTAATAGGAAGTTTTTTGTAACACAGGTTAAATAAAAATTAAAACACTGAAAATTAATTAATGTTTTAATTAAGAATTATCAAAGAAAACCAATTATATGGTTTTTAGAGATTTACTAAGAAATTAGTATGATCATGTACTCCTAATATAATATATTTGATCAAAGAGTCACATTCATGTTACGTTCTGTCTGTGTAGTTACCGTAGTTCTGTTTATTGGCAGTGCCCGTGCTCTGTAGATTCACGTCCCCGGTGTTGTCATTTAGATTAAGATTTTGGTTGTAATTGTTGTCGCCTTGTTGGTCGGCTATTTTCTGATCAGTGCTCCTCTGCGGTGGCTGATTTGCTCCTCTTTGGTTGGGATCCTGAGTTAGTCCACCGGTAAAAACATCCGTAAAAGCTGTAATTATTTTTCCGGGTATCGAAAATAAGTCTCCAAGGGCCGCCTCACATTGGTACACAGCCAGCAACATAAATAAAATTGTAATTTCTTTCCGCATTTTTCTATTCAAATGTTTCTTCTTCTAAATAAATATAACGTGTGCGAAGTAGCGACCTGGTCGAGATCGTTTTACAACCTAACATTAGTTCAGTTCAGACGATCTTTTTATACAAAACTGGTTCCATTAAAAAAAACAAATTCGAATAACGAAACTCTAGTAATTCCTGTTTATTTACAGACATCTGAGCCTCGTTTAAATTACGTTTTGTTTTATTTGCATTTTTCCTTACAGCATTTACATTTCTCCATTACGTCTCGATGCCACCAATTCTGATATACGGCTGTATACTGTCGACAAAATGAGTAATGTTTGTCTCCGAAACCTTCCTAAACCACTGACATATCGTTAATCAAATTTTAGAGTTTCCACACATAGACTTGACGAAGGTACCAAAAAAAATCTATCTAACTTTTTTTTGTATTTTCTATGTAATTTTTTTTGTCAATCTTTCCACACTGACTTCATTTAGTTATTGTTTTATAAATATTTTGATTTTTTTTTCACTGACACTGTTTTATTGCATATAAAGTGTTTACATAAACAGATAATTGCAGCACTAAAATACTAGGCGTTTTTATTAAAATATTTAAATTTCTAAACTTTAATGAGCACGTAAGCATATAAGCAATGCGCGATATTCGATGGCTTGTTTTATTTATTTTTTCTTGATTAAAATTAGATATTCAGCGATTATTTGCTAAAGCTTACTAGCTTCGTCCCACAATATCAAATAAATTTTAATGTTTTAGGATAATTTTAGGATTTTAAAATTCCTTAAAGTCTTCTATTATTTAAAATCATATCTGAATTTTTATAGTAAAACCAGTGATGGGAATCGTAATACGAATGATAGTTCGGGTTAAAGCAGCTATTATCTTCGTTTTATAATACTATAAGAAACTAAGGAAAGAAGATATTTTTTTTCTTACATCTTCTTTTTTATTAATTATTTTGGAATTTACGAAAATTACGTTACACATTCTCATCTCTATCTCTACTTACAGCTTAATCTTAATTGTATTTCTTGTTTTTTATATTAATTGGTGATATAATGTGTTATTTTATTGGATCACCTTAAATGGAAAAGATAACCGGATATTTTTCGCTTGACTCCAGCTAACATAAATGTATTATTAATTAAATAATAAAACACTAAATTCAAATGTCAATAGCGACATTTATGTGCATATGAAAATATTTTATTAATTAATTCATACAATATTTAAAATTCTATATAAAAAGTCTATTTTTATTAAAAACATCCAAATACATCAAAAATTGATTAGTCATTTCATACTTCAATAAAATGTGTACATAATTTAATGAAAGCACCTTTTTAATTATAAACAATGTTTATCCTTTGTCACAAAATTACATGTAAACAGAAGAAAAAAAAACAAGAGTACATAATTTTTATATAATTTATTCATCAGTAAATAAACAAATGACTACGTATTGCCTTCTAACATATTCTTAATCATATAAAAAGTTACAGATTTTGCTTGTAAAGTGAAGTCAATACAATACTTATGAAAAACAAAAAAGTTCAATAATTATCTAAAGCACCGTACTGACATCATGGTTTTCTAAATATTTTTTTTTATTTGTTTACATTAAAAATACATAACACAGTATAAGAGACAGTTAACCAATTATAAATATTTATAATAATCAAATGTATAGTCTAGCTAATGTAGGATTAAATTTCGTCGAAGGTATTTTTTTTATTAACTTTGAAATCTTACATCTATGGGAAAATCTTCTTCTGTAGTCGACGTGTCAATTGGTACGAAAGTTGGTCTGTCGTCTATTGGTTTGTCGGTGACCTTGACCTGTTTGTCATCATTCTTCACACCATTAAGATCACCAGCGGTTGAGGGCGGTGACGTGATTTCTGGTGCGGCTGTCACAACGTTCGCTTCCTTGTTATCTGGTGTGTTAAGGTGAAGTGTACTCGATATTCCTCCAACGATCGCCCCGGCCACTTCTATCACTTTGTTATTGATGTCATTGAAAGTGTTCGTTAGAAAATCACCTATAGATCCAAATTGACCTTGACACTGGCTCGTTAACGCTAGTATAACGAGAGCCACAACTTTTATTTCCATTTTTCTGGCCGGTATACGATTTAAAAATAACTACAGCCAATATCTTGCGGAGACCCGCAATCGACTGATGCGTCTGGAAATTTTGTATACATTTTTTTCATTCCTAAGCACGTCAAACTGGTTTTAAGATCGAAAAGCTTGCACCTAGATAAGGAAACTATACAAAATGTGCATTATTTTGTATATTTATATTTTTAAGTAGTAAATTGTGGGGTGTACTCATTGAGCCTACTAATTGGTAGATTAAACGGATAAACAGAACACACCCAATTCGTCATAAATATATTAAAATTATTTTTTGTACACATTAAAGTTGATCATAGAAAAGATATTAACAAAGTATATTATACTTTCAAAAATGAGAAATTTTCGTGCATCAAAAATGACGAGTCATATTTTAAGGCAAACTTGTTTTCTGTGTTTTAGATAGCTGTTAAGAGATGTCGTTGGAGTGCGCTAACATAAATTTTCGAATCTTAAAACTTGTAACACTTGGTATTGTGTTACGTATTAATGTAATTTAAAATTTGACTATCCTTTTAAAAGATAAATCGATCCATACACATGTTTTAATTATTTTTTATCAAGACCAACTATTTTAAAATTTCTGTACGGTTATGGCAGTACACATTTATTGATGTTGAATTTGAGTATTTTAGTTGAACTCACTTTTAAAAGATGGCGCTTTAAGTAAAAAAGTATTAATCTCGCCACACACCTCAGATTTTTGATAAATGAAACATGCAAAAGTAATAAAAATTGTAGTTTAACTAAAAAATGTCTGAAATATGTAACAATGTAAAAAAAATAATTAGCTATTTTCTAGATTTAACTTAAATATTATAAAATATTTGTTGACAGTTTTAATTAATGATTAAAGTTTGTACGAAGAATAAATCAGTTGTTTAAAAATTGTTCTATTTTTAAACCATATTCAGAGGCCCCAATCTTATAATTGATCTAGTTATTAATAAGCAATTAATTAGAAGTATATAAGGAAATCGTTGACGATTTGACTCAGTTGTTTTAAGTTATAGTTATTTGTCTAAATGTCAATTAAATCATGAACATGAAGTTACTAACACTAAGTATTTACTTTCTGTGTTTAACATTTGTGAAGGCTAACTACGGCGCAACATACCCACCGAGAACTGGACTAAATACGTTTACATCTCACCCAGGCACGCGGCGGGACAATGGATTTAATGCCTTCAGGCATAAAACATCCCTGAACCGGCTAAACAAACTCCGCTTTTGGCAACTGTATCTTGGAGGTACCAAGGCGACTAGACATCGTCCGATATTCTTAAAATTACACCCAGGGCCGGCGGGCCGCGGTATTGGATCCAGTCGACCTCACCGTTATTACGAGAATAAATTCAAAAATATCCGCACGACGCAGCGACCTTACAATCCGGTTATTAACAACAATAAAAAGAATACAATCATCGGAGAAGACTCTATAAAGTTTCCGAATGATGAGGAAAAATACATGCGAGATTACGACGGCATAGACGTCCGAAGTAATTAAATTAATTGATGTTACGATGTTTGAGCGAGCAGCACTCGACTCGAGCTGGTTTATTTACGCCAAATAATGTTTGTATGTATATTATACTATTGTATAGTCAACTTGTAATATTTATATTTCACAATAAAGTTATATATCTTTTATCGTTTTTTTTCCTGCTGTTATTCATAGTTCAATGAGTCTAGCACTGGCATGTTATAATTGATACCTTTCTCCGACAACAGGACATTGTATCGGATCTATATTTTTATCAAATAAACTCTTATACGATGAATCAAACGGTCAAACTGGTTTTTCACTTAAAATACAGCTCGAAACATAGATATGGCCGTCTCAGTTGGTTGCGTGTAGTTACACGACAAACAGTGATTGTGTTTTACGTTAATCTTTATTTTATTTACATTTAAAGATAATTTAAAATGAAATATAAACTAAGTTTCTTAGTCATATTAGCGATAGCTTTGCAATGTGAGTGTGGTTTATCTCTTCTCGGCGGGATTTTGTCGACTGCACATGAACAAGTTCACGAGGTCGCCGGAGCTGTATTAGGCACTATTACCCAAGGTATAAACTTGAATTTTGAAAGTAATTTAGGTTACAGTCAACAAAGGCCCGGCTATGGGTACGGAACATATCAAGCACCAACACAGTACGGTCCACCTCATAACAACTATGGAAGACCAAATGAATTCCGTCCACCCCCAAACAACAATTACGCACCCCCAAACGAATACCGTCCACCCCATTACAATAACAATGGACCCCAAAACGAATTCCATTCACCCCACAATAACAACAGACCAACAAACGACTATGGTCCTTCCAACAATAATTATGGACATAGACCTCACGGACATAGACCCAATCAACATGGACACCAACAACCAAATTACAATAACAACCAATACGGTTACAATCAAAATGGATACAGTCCCGATTACAATAGCCCTAACCAAAATGAGATTAACGTAAATAATCAATACAGCACCGAATATTCTGACAACCCAAATAATTATCATCAAGAATACAACGGTTACAACCAAGGATATCCCAATCAACACAACCAAGGTTACGATAACAATCAAAAACATCCCAACAATAATGGCTACAATAATAATCAGAATCGACCAAACTACGGTAATAAACCTGTTTACGTAAACCCAAATAATGTATTTAACAATCCTAACGGAAACAACTTGAATCCTCAAGATAGTTTAATTAATGGAAATAAACCAGTGAACGGAAATCCCAACAATGAATTCGGTTCGATATACGGCGACAACGACCAAGATATAACACCATCATCACCGCAACCGGAGGTTCCAACGTCTACAATATTGGTGACAGAAACTGACAAACCGACAGTAGACAAGACTACAGAGAAAGCAAACAATGATGCGCCTATATTCATTCCCCTGGGTGATTACATTTACACAGGGCAAGCGGTCGCTAACAACACAGCACCAAAACGAGAAACAGATAAGAAGCCTCAAGAAGCAGAGGAGGAGGACTTTGCTATCGATATAAGGTTTAAAGAACAATAAATATTTAGGTATTTAAAATTGTTTTTTTCATACATTCAACCTTTCTCTGGTTCACAGCATTAGGCTGCCTTTCAAGTATTACGTAAACACTGCGGGGGTCGGGGGACTTTTACCTTACTTATTTTTGGTGACATTGAGGGTGGGGGGTCTAAATGGTGAGTACGTCAGTCGTAGTTATTCACCTTTTTACACATATCGGCAACATAGACATTGTCTATGTTTTAAAGGTATTGAATACGTGTTGTTATTAAAAACATAAATTAGTAGAAAAAAATCATTTACTAATGTTTACGTTATCATAGGGTGGGGGGGGTTAGAGCTTTGCTTACTTTTGCTGACGAGGAGGGGAGGGGGTGAATAATTGTAATACATCTGTTTACGTAATACTTGGACGGCCCCTTAAAAGTAATTATAAACCTTCATTAAACTGGAACGCATCATTTTTCTTGTATTTAATACGAGGCCAGCGGGCATTCACCCAATCAACGTTTCAAATAATTGGTTCTACAAGGAAAATCAAACCGTTTGAAATATTATAATAATTCTAATAAACAAGTCTAGGAGGCTAAAGCTGTGTTCATTAAAATTTTATTTACAATTTGAATTTCCTTGATGCGTTCAAATATATTAATTGTCATTAAAGTACTAAAGAATAATATAGCGATATGAAATGTTTATTTGTACAAACAATGTATTTTATTAGGATTACAATATTTTTCTTATTATTAGCACATTCTTATTAATTTATTAATATTTCTAATACCATTCCAACAAAGTACTAAACTTTTTCTGGGTCATGGTTGACAATGGCGCAATACGAACCCTCGACCGCACGATCCGAAATCCCTACCACGTTGGACACAGTAATATTTTAGTAGACAAAAGTTTTAAACCGAATACGTAGTAACCTGGGGAAAATGTAATAATTTCATACAATTAGTTATTAACTCTATTGCGTCATATTAATTTTATCCAAGAATCCGTTATAGGGAAATTCCTGACACACGTCGATAGCATGATC
>JAODUI010000028.1:7039560-7051004 GCA_027563995.1 Papilio gigon
GCAACGTATCTGCTCCTCTAGTGTTGCGGAAGTCCATGGGCGTCGATCACTTTAGCCCTCTTTTCTTATTGAAAAAAAATGCATTCGGCAGACTTCCTTCCAGCCTTTGAGCGAACGCCGGATGAATGTATGAAAACAACTGAGTGCATAATGCGGATTGAGCCCAGAACCTGCAGATTAAAACTGAATAGCATAAACATTGAGCCACAGCCGCACTTCACACACGTGTGCAGATATATGTCAAATTATTTTTCTAGAACTCTACTACACTGATAAAAGAATTAATAAAAAATATCATCCCTTTCAAACACTTTGAGAACAGCAGAGACAAAATGCTTTAACTTTAACACGGCTCTGGCAGTGGAAAATCATGGCAAGATTAATTTTACTCTCAAAATAAAGCGTAAAATTGTTTTTCTTTTCAATAAATTGAAAATTATCTTCATCCGGAAAATTCTTATGTATAAAAACCTACGACACATTTTTATATTTATAAGTAACGTACAGCATTCACCTATAAAACTGTGATTATAGAAGATGGCAGGTAAATTTACTTTAACTTTCGTAGCACTTTTTATATGTGTTGCTGTTAGTACGAAGTATGTGGAAAGCAGTGACATGTTGCAGTCGAAGTTAGAAAATATAAACACAAATATATCACAAGATTCGATGGAAAATCCGATTATAAATAAAAAAACCGACGCTAATAGCATGAATGTAAACCTGAAATATCGGACTGGATTCTCGGGAGACAAATGTAACCAGTCGGGTTACATTAAAGTCAATGGAAAATGTGTGCCCATCAGAGAATAAGACGCAATGTTTTAATCGAACAAAAAGTGTACATTGTTGTTTATTTCTTTTGTGCTAGAATTTATTAACTTGCCGTATTTTTAATGTACTTTATTATATAAAAAAAAAAATCAAAAATATGTGTGAAGTCAACCAACACGCATTGGGCCAGCGTGGTTGACTATGGCCTAGTCCCCCCTAATAATAGGGTAGGCTCTGAGCCCCTCAGTGGGGATGTATAATGAGCTGTTGATGATGATGATAAAAAAAACTTAACACTTTTTTGTTGCTTTCATTCTATTAAATTTATATTTATTTCGCTTTTGTTTACTTCAACATAATTGAATTGAATTGATTAAATGAGAAATAAAACACGACATTGCCAATTTTATGAATTCTATTTTATAATTCAAGAATCGAATCTTTGTTGTTCTTATAAGATCAAGACGAGGTCGTAAGAAATACGACAATTCGTTATATACTGTGGTAATCAGATTAAATCTTAGGCAAATAGATTAAAAATGCAATTAAATAATCAGAAATGGTTAGTGATCGATTCATGATACCGGCCATTAAAGTTGGATGTTCCGATGACCACACACCGTAGAAGGAAAATGTAAACAACTAAATGAGAAGTACAATTATCATTAATTTAAATATTAAAATAAACATTGTCTTCTTATAAAGAAACATCGCATTGAGTATAACAAGATAAAATGTTTATAATGGTCCGCGCTTAGTGGCGAGAATGTCTGGTAGGTGAACTGCAAGTGATGGAAAGCGTCAGGATGTTATTTTTATAAGGGAAGGGGGCAAACGAGCAGCGGAATCACAAAAGTGTTCATCGGCGCCCATGGCAATAGAAAATAAAAATGTCTATCTAGAAACTAAATTTGAAACCCTCGAACAAAGATTAACAGAAATCGAGCAATGCCATCTTGCGGATTCAATCGAGATCGTGAGAATCCCGGAAATAAGTGATGACTAAAACTAAATTAACTCATGCAAAACATAGCGGACAGACTTAAGGCACCAAAGCAAGACATAATCTCCAATAGAAGACCGCCATCACGTAGACCCGGCGACAGACCTTTCGTCGTCAGGCTGCGTGAAGGTGCTAATCGCCAGCGTTTCCTCGCAATAGGTCGCGAGACAATCATCACTGTCCGGGACATCGTACCGGGCTTGCCGGGACCGCAGGCCGCACAAAAAATAATTGTACGTCAACTCCTAACACCATTTAAAACATGTATTGTGGCAGGCTAGACAAGATCTTAAAGATAATTATAAATATGTTTGGTTCAAGGAGCGCAGAGTGCTGGCACGGGAAAAGGGCAATTCTAAAATATTTAGACTTAGATCAGTCAAAGATATTGAACCTCTTCTGTCTAAAAACAACTAACAATTTTTCGTACTAGCCATTTTGTAGTTGAGTTTGTGTTTATTGTTTGTGATGGATAGTCTCTCTGACGAGGACAATATTATAGAACCCTTTGATTGTATAAATTTCTCACATTGTAATGGTTACCTCCTTGTAAGAATAAATTAAAAATTTCACATTTAAACATTCGATCAATGATAAAACATTAGTGGAGAGTCGAACAAGTACTGAGCGAAACTGGTACTAACATCGATATTCTTATAATCACAGAAGCAAATATTAGTGACTACATAAAATCTCTTTACAACGTAAGTGGTTACACAATGTTTACGGTCCTAAGAAAAACACAAATAGGTGGTGGAATAATATTGTATATAAAAAATAATTATATATTTATGTAACAACACGCCATTTTGTATGTTTATTCGGTAAAGTTGTCAGTCATATCATCCGTGCCGCTGACACTTTGCGCCGTCTAAGGCCGCCTAACATCAATAAACATCATATTGTATTCGAACTAGAAACTTTACTTGAAAGGTATAATGACGCAGATTATGTACTGTTGGGCGACATAAACATTGATTTAAAATTTTAAGATTCTGTTAATAAATTATACATGGATGTTACAAGCGGGCGCGGTCTCCTGTGCGGGATATCAGATTATACACGGATTGAAAAATATAAAACTACAAAATTAGAAATTACAAAAGTTGTATCGATAATATATTCGTGAGTCCCGCCTTGGAACCGCGTCCGCTGCGGCGCTCGGCGTAGTGTTGGCCGGTCACAGACTAACGACGGTCTCACTGCGCGCGGACACACATATACAGGGGGCTCCGGTTTACATAAAACGAACTGATAACAAAATATTAAACAAATACTTAAATAAGCTGGATTGGAGTCCTACGCATAATATTAATTGTGCTAATGAAATATACTCAATATATAAAAAATAATTTTACAAAGTGTTATAAGAAAGCTGAATAGAAACAAAAAGTAAGAAAGTCTAAACGAAATTTGTATGTTTTGGTAAATAAAGATATAATCAATCTTTGTCGAAAGCGAGACGAGTGGTACTCACGTTGCGTTACAGAATCAACCAACAATGTGATTAGAGTTAGATATAAAGAAATTAGAAATTAAACTAATAAAACAGTACAGAAAACAAGAAATACGTATTATAAAAACCTAATAGACAATAGCAAAACAAATACCCGTAAATTATGGCAAATAATAAGCAATATAGCGGGGAAAATTAATAATTCTGTTGACGATGTAATAACTAAGGCGTTTAGAAGAGATGGTACGAACAAAAATATAGAGAACAATTTCGCATATGAGTTTACAAATACTGTACAAGCTTTTATTCCTAAATGTAATGTTAAAGTATTAGACGAACAGAACATGTAAGGCCTTTAGACACATCGATCTTTTTTAAATCAGCTACAGACGGAAATATAAGGAAGATAATTAGAAATCTTAACCCTAACAAGGACCCCGGGGTTGACGGAGTGCGAGCAGTCGACGTCCTGAAATTATCAGATACTATTAAAAACGTGATCACAAGATTCATTAACGTCAGCATTACTACGGGCGTCTATCCCATAGAATTAAAAACTGGTATCGTTCGACCCATTCACTAAAGGGCAGTACTTTACACTATAGTAAATATCGTCCTATTACCATATTACCCGTAGTCGATAAAATTGTCGAAAAAATGTGCTAGCGGTATGATTCAAAACTTTTACACATCTCACAAAGCACTTTCTGAAAAGCAATAAAGATTTCAAGCTGGGAAAAGAACTTCTCTTTTATTATATAAATTTACTGATGTTGTCAACGCCTGCCTTAATACAAAAGAACATCTGTCATTCTAGTGTTGACTATAGCAAAGCCTTAGACATGCCCAAACATAATCTGTTAGTCGAAAAGTTAGAGAATAATGGTATTAGGGGAAAGCTACTGCAAGTGTGTAAAAATTAACTTAATGGTCGCAGCTATCGAGTAAAAGTAGGGTCGTTCACCTTAGGAACGGCACAGGGCTCGGTCATCGGACCGTTACATTACCTGACCTATGTCAACGATTAGAAGCACTTTTCATTAAAGAATTCTTATTTTGTGTATCTTATAAATAAATAAACAACAAGCACGTAGCATCGAAGTATTATTTCCAACGTAGCATTATTATGAGCCGTGACCAAACCCTTACACGACAAGATGGTATCTATTGCGTACTATACTGTTATATTCATGTCGGTAATTCAACCAGTAACTTAATGAGTACCTACAACCATTCTAAAATGATGTTAACACTGTACATTGTTACAAACAGTTTATATTATATAAGATTAATTTAATAACGTAAATATTTCCATGACATCCAGAATATGATGGTATACCTAATACAAAACCGCCGGCAACGTATCTGCTCCTCTAGTGTTGCGGAAGTCCATGGGCGTCGATCACTTTAGCCCTCTTTTCTTATTGAAAAAAAATGCATTCGGCAGACTTCCTTCCAGCCTTTGAGCGAACGCCGGATGAATGTATGAAAACAACTGAGTGCATAATGCGGATTGAGCCCAGAACCTGCAGATTAAAACTGAATAGCATAAACATTGAGCCACAGCCGCACTTCACACACGTGTGCAGATATATGTCAAATTATTTTTCTAGAACTCTACTACACTGATAAAAGAATTAATAAAAAATATCATCCCTTTCAAACACTTTGAGAACAGCAGAGACAAAATGCTTTAACTTTAACACGGCTCTGGCAGTGGAAAATCATGGCAAGATTAATTTTACTCTCAAAATAAAGCGTAAAATTGTTTTTCTTTTCAATAAATTGAAAATTATCTTCATCCGGAAAATTCTTATGTATAAAAACCTACGACACATTTTTATATTTATAAGTAACGTACAGCATTCACCTATAAAACTGTGATTATAGAAGATGGCAGGTAAATTTACTTTAACTTTCGTAGCACTTTTTATATGTGTTGCTGTTAGTACGAAGTATGTGGAAAGCAGTGACAGCTTGCAGTCGAAGTTAGAAAATATCTACAAAAGTAACGTAGATCAGAAGAAAATAGACGAATTTGATAGATTGAAAAGGAACATTTCCGATCGGAATGCAAAATTACTTGATCCAAATAGATATATGAAGAATTTACGTTCGGAACAAGTACAGAAGCCGTCGTCGGTACAAGTTTCCAATTTGTACAACGATCAAGTTATAGAAAAACGATCCAGTTTCGATGGATAAATGCCCGTCAGGTCACGTGAAGGTCAAATGGAAATGTGTTCCTTAACAAAATGAATAAATTGTTTAATCATAGTCTTAGTTTGATTTCCAACCAACGACGTTGTTTTTGTGTGAAATTAAAAAATGAACATGATGAACTTACGGATCATTTCTACAAAAATAAATGCGGAATGGATACAACGGTATCCTTTCTGTATTTATTTTGTTAAAAAGTGAGTACCAACGTTTTAGGTGACTTTTTCTCCCCAAACTCTAATGCAGTGATAACTGACATGCCTATATGTCAGTCAAGTTTTCTTCTTATATCATCTTGTGTTGGAAAATAAACGATTGAAATGTATCATTTTTTTTATTTCCTGGAATGTAAAAAACCATGACGTGAAGAAAATCTCGACGCTTCAATTATTAATCACGCTTTGTATTGTTTACTTGATAAATTTTATCATTATTTATCGTGTAGCGTAGTATTTTTGGCACGCGCACAGGAAAACCAACAGACAAAATTTCTTATATATAAATAGCTCCTGTTGTTGTAAAGATCCACACATTGTCGAGACCCCGCCGCGTCGACTGTGCCGCAACCGGTCTGACCACAAGTTGTGCCTAATTGTAGTATTACACTGCTTGTATAAGCATCATACAAAAATTAAGAGACGTATATATACTTAAGAATACTTCAAAGTTATTACAAGACTTGGGATATAAAACAAGGAGTGAACTACAGAAGTCCAAATCAAGGTCTGAACCAACCGAAGTGTAACCAACATGAGTCAACGGAAGGAACTCGCCGGCGTTCAATCAGATTTACAGAAAAACTACAGAGATGAAAATAGAGTCATTTTTAAGGATGACAAAGATTTGAAAGAAGTCGAAACAAATGCTATCGATGTAGACAACACTCCGATCATATTCCCAAACGAAGATTTTCTGCAAAGACCAACCTGTCCGGAGACATGCCACGGTGACAGGAGTTCTTCCGATTCGTCCGACATTGATGTTGTTGAAAATCGATACGGGTTCGATGGAGATCAATGCCCGACAGGTTACGCTAAAGTCAACGGAAAGTGCGTACCAATCATGAAATAATACTAAAAATTATACCGATATCAGCGCGTACCCTTCAATTGTGTTTTTACAAAATTTGTAAGTTTTATCTTTTTTTGGTTAGTACTGGTTGCATTTAATTTCCTTAAAAAACAATGTCGTAAGTTGTGTATGAAAATATTATTCTCTGTTAAAGTCTAAGATCTTTAAAAAAAAATCGTTATTAATATTTTTTACTTGCTTACTAAAAATCAATGGTTGTTAATTATTTCATACTAACGTAAAACATACGTTAACTTTAAAAAATAAGGTACAACACGTATTTATAGAACCGATATTGGAAAAGACTAGACTTGAGCTCGTTGGTGGCTTAAAAGTAGGCGGGAAGCCTATACCGAGTTGGGTGTTTTTGTTTAGTTTATGACAAGTCTATCTACTATGTCATCGTTAATAATTAACACAGATAATGAACAAAGTTATTTTTTATTATTAGCATTTAAGATATATTGTTAAGACACACAAAGAACAAATATTTTATTTTATTATTTCTATGCAATACAACAGATATTGAAAGTGATTTTAGCATTTATAACAAAAAATAAATTCTTTGTTAACATAATAAACTTATTATCATGATATTAAAGCATGTATACGTTATTATTAATATGTAAAATAAAATCTACTATTTGTGAATTTGTTATTTTTCATTATATCATACCACTGTTATCACGCAAAGGGCAAAAAGGTTAACGGTTATTCCAGACTAGATGACGGCGGCGAAATTGTCCGCGCGTAATTAAAAAAAAAATTGTAGCCTACGTGTTGTTCCAGAGGTCTATGCCAATTACATTCAGTTCCATGCAGCAACGTGGTAACAAACATCTATTCAATGTTTTTGGCTTGAATATCACAAATTATAAATGTCGACAACAACTAAATTATTGAAAAAAAATAACAGCTACTCAAAAAGAAGCCGTTAATAAGAGAAAACTTCCATTTTACCTGTCTTTTAGGTATTAGATAGGTATTTCAAACTCAAAAGCTAGTAGACATTTGCACCTTCTTAATTGTTAAGGTCAAAAATAATTCGGTGGGCTCCTTTGTTTGCCTTCTTGAAAATAAAAGTGTTTTTCTATTGTTTGCATTCTCAATAATTTCAATTATTACGCATTACATAAGTAAATCGAATTTATTAAAATACTTTTGTTCTAGATACGGTTTAAAAAGCGAAACATTAGTTTTTATTGAAAATCAAATTAAATTAATTCAAAAAAAATATATTGAATTGCGTTTTATAGTAAAATTAATTGTCATGATTATAAACATGACATTTTTATTAAATTAAAATAAAATGTATAAAATGGGATTCAGTTTTTTCACGGGTCTTATTGTCTTTGGTATCGTCTAGTGCTGTAGCCATGTTGAAGATTGTGTTGTTACTTGTTGTGGCGGTTTGTACCTGCCAGGCTGCCGTGTACGGTCAAGTTAACTTTCTAGAAATTCCGAAAAATGCAGCACTAGACGGGCCGATGGGCTTCCGACGTGTCGGAACCGGCAACGGTGGACCTGAAGATGTACCAAAAGAAGTCCCATGGCAAAGTAGTGACTCCTAAAGAAATAAACCACAAAAGAATAAACTAAGATAATAAGAAGAAAAAAACAAACAAGCAACAAATCGGTTCATTATGTATCGTGCAAATTAAAAAGTGACATTGTCATTGTTTCGGATTCATAGTATAATGTAATGAAATTATCATATTTAAAATGAAACATATAATTTTCGTTTTATATACCTTTAACACAAATAAACAAAGTTATTCAAAGGCCAACAATCTTTATTTTGCCGAACCAAAAATAATATTTTTTTTAAAAACTCATTGCAACACCTCTTTGAATAGACTTTTTCATCGTCTCCTCTTTTATATTAAAATATAATTTTAACATGAAAAAAAACCTTCCATTTAGCAGGTCCTGAAATGGTTGTATGTTGTACATTAGAAAAATACCAATATTATCAAGAGATAAAAGTTACTGCTGTATTTCTAGGACAAACTACCAGACAGAGTATAAAAGGAATATCTAAATCAACTGAAAGCATTGAGGTAACATTTGTATGGCTTTAAATCTTTAGAAGTAGGTCAACTACTTCTTAAGTTTTAATATTATAATGCACTAGAACAAGAAATATATCGGACATCATACATATATGTGATAAAATTGGCACGTCGGCACATCGTACCAAAAGTCTTATTTTAAAGCAAATTATCTATGATTTGAGTATATTTTGGTCAGTACAATTAAAAAATCTTAGAGGCGAAAACAAATTATATTTAACTATTTAATGCCTAGTGCATTATCTCTGGATTACTACATTGGAATGAAGTCAATAATATTTAAATATCATTTAATTAAACAATTGTTAGCGATACAATTGCTGTAATTATAATAATTTTTTGCCACGCCCTGCCTGCTATATTGTCGACAGTGGCGCCGGGGCCGTGACACACTTCGCCACACAATTGGTTTATTTTATACTCCTCTATAATCTGTATCTAAAACAGTCAAGTCGCGTAGGGAAGCTCATCACTAGCACTAGCACAGCAGCTGCCACCAGCTGCAGTAGAAAATTTGCTTAGTCTATGGTAATATTCAGATGCCGGCTTTACCTCGGCGTGTTTTTTAACATTTAATATTTTTTGAGCAAAATATTTCAATAACGTCAATACATTTCTATTTACCACCTTAAAGTACAAAAAAATATTTAAATAGTTTTACGGATCCTCAAATAAGTAACGTAAAGGACCTACCACGTGTACGCGGAGTATCCTTGTACCATTAATTATAAATAATTTGATTATTTGTGAATTCATAGAAATAATAAAATTGTGCGATCAAAGCGTGTTCTTTCGTGTAATTTTTACACGTGGTTGAAATTAAGTAAACGACCATGTCGAACGCGGAAGGCGACCTACGCGATGGGCTATCCGCCAAGGAGATCTTCGCTAACAGCGAAGGATTAACTTATAATGACTTTCTCCTATTACCTGGATACATTAACTTCACCGCGGAGGAGGTTGATTTGACTTCGCCACTGACGAAAAAGATAAACCTGAAGTCTCCGTTGGTTTCCACCCCAATGGACACAGTCACCGAAGCCGACATGGCAATAGCCATGGCTCTTTGCGGTGGTATTGGAATTATACATCATAATTGTACTCCGGAATACCAAGCCAACGAGGTGCATAAAGTGAAGAAGTATAAACATGGCTTCATTCGCGATCCAGTCTGCATGGGCCCCGAGAATACCGTAGCTGATGTATTGGAAGCAAAAAAAAAGAATGGCTTCACTGGCTATCCCATAACTGAGAACGGAAAGTTGGGAGGTAGGCTCATAGGAATAGTGACGTCCCGGGACATTGATTTCAGGGAGGGTGACCCGCATCTCAGCCTAAAAGAAGTGATGACCCCTATTGATGAAATGATAACAGCACAATCGGGAGTTACTCTGCAAGATGCCAATTACATCCTCGAGAAGAGCAAGAAAGGTAAGCTTCCTATTATTAATGGCTCAGGAGAACTGGTAGCTCTGATTGCTCGAACTGATTTAAAAAAAGCTAGAAGCTATCCTAATGCCTCAAAGGACTCTAACAAACAACTTCTGGTGGGTGCGGCCATTGGTACCCGCGAAGCAGATAGAGAGCGCCTGAAGTTACTTGTCAGTAATGGAGTTGACGTCATAGTCCTTGACTCTTCTCAAGGTAATTCCACATATCAAATAGGTATGATAAAATTTATCAAATCAAATTACCCTAATATACAAGTGATCGGAGGAAATGTTGTTACCAGAATGCAAGCAAAGAATCTCATTGAAGCTGGTGTTGATGCGCTTAGAGTGGGAATGGGAAGTGGATCAATCTGCATCACTCAAGAGGTTATGGCTTGTGGCTGCCCTCAGGCCACTGCTGTATACCAAGTGTCATCTTACGCTCGGCAGTTCAATGTGCCAGTTATAGCAGATGGAGGGATACAGTCAGTAGGACACATTGTCAAATCACTTGCATTGGGAGCTTCAACAGTTATGATGGGATCTCTGCTTGCCGGCACTTCTGAAGCTCCAGGGGAATATTTCTTCTCGGATGGTGTCAGGCTTAAGAAGTACCGTGGAATGGGTAGCTTGGAGGCTATGGAGAACAAAGAGGGTAAAGGATCGGCCATGAGCAGGTATTTCCACAAGGAAACTGATAAACACAGAGTGGCACAAGGTGTTAGTGGCAGTATAGTTGACAAGGGGTCGGTGTTAAGGTTTTTGCCATATTTGCAAACTGGAATGCAACACAGTTGCCAAGACCTCGGTGCTCCATCATTGACAAAATTACGTGAGCTGAGCTACTCTGGAGATTTGCGTTTCATGAAGAGGACATACTCTGCACAGTTGGAAGGCAATGTGCACGGTTTATTTTCATATGAAAAAAGGTTATTTTAATAAAATTTTATTAACCAGTCCTTTAATCTCAATGTGATATCCAATTTATCTGTGTGTATATATTATGAGGTATATAGGGCTATATTGTTGTAAGAGTAAGTATTCTCTGACGTATTCCAATAAATGAAGTAACAAAACTTTTATGTGTAATTATATAATTTGATGTGTTTATACATAACGGACCAGGAATAACTAAGAATAAAATGTGAATTATTTGACAGTCTTTTATTACTACTTTCTTTACAATGCCTTTTCCTACTCCCAAATAGTACCACTCATATAAGATTAATAGAGTTCAAAAGATTTGTTACTTGTTGAAATGAAAAAATGAGCAAACCATATATCAGTTGCAAAGTTTTGTCCAGCTACTATCTTCATCATCAACAGCCCTTGTCTGCCCGTTGTTGGACATAGGCCTTTCCCAATGCTTTCCACAGTATGCGGTCCTCCGCCTTCCGCATCCAACGACTTCCTGCCGT
>JAODUI010000028.1:7055600-7087082 GCA_027563995.1 Papilio gigon
CGTGGGGACCAAGTTACTTATTTTATAATATCGAGTTCTTTATCTTATCCAAATCACACATAAACACATACACACATATGGGCTCTGCGCTCGGTCTCGAGGCTCGCCAACTTGATGGTCTTAAGATCTGGTGCCATAGAGCGCCGGCAGATTTGTTTATGAATATAAATTTACGTATGTACAAAAGTTACCACATAAAAATATTACTTAATAATTATTAAAAAATAAATGAGTTGAATTCAAGTAAGCTAATATAACCTGACAATGACATAGAAACTAGCAACCCTGATAAAACAATATGCTTAGTTACTTATTTTTATATATATGGCAACTAAATATAAAACGGTACAGACGTGTCCGGTATCGGCACCGACTAGTTTCGAGCCGAACGGGGACGCTTCTTCGATACTAGGCGATACCGAAACGGAATGAATACGTGACTGTTATCCGTTTTTTTTTTAGTTTATAATAACATCGTCATATTTCACATAACATAATTTTTATTGGTATAATATAACTTAAATGAAATGAGTAAAACAGTATACATAACCAAAATTTACTTGACCATTGTAAATACAAGTTCATTGTTTTTTTTATATAGAAATCATTTACACAGTATCTGACTCAGGTATTAACAAAAAACCACCTGAAGGTAACTTGAGGCGAGCCGTAGCACAACAAAAAAGGAACAAGTTTATAACTGGCAAAAAATTGAACGACTATTAAATATATGAAAAAGAAACAAAACCTCAACCTTATTGTTACTATACAAGGAAACTGAAACTTCAGTGCATTGGAAACTCTATCACGAGGCTATAGAGATTAAGAGCTCACTTAGCTGCAATAAGTTATTAGTATAACAAAAATTAATAATTGTGTAAAATTATATAATCGAATTAAAAAACTCGACATCAACTTTTTTCATCATTGTATAAATACTAAATAAATACCAATTAAACCTGCCAACATGTATTTCCTATCTAAAATCAAATCTTTGATTAGAAATAGTTTTTTTAATTACGGGTAAAAGGGGATTGCGAAATATTCTTTCATAGAAGATTATAAAGGGTTGCTACCCTCATCTAAAGCGCTAAGTGTAATGTAAATCTCGCTTAGTGACTCACAACAAGTCGTTTTAGCATAAACTTGAATATAATTAAATTAAGCCGATGTTATTGCTATGCAAAATATATGCAAAGTTTCAAGGCGCGGCGTCCGGCAGAAGTGGGTCACGTCAGTATTAGCACAGATGAGTTTACAACAGATGTTGAGATATTTGTTATGATGTTAAAGCGTTCGTCAAACAAATATCTTTATTGTTAACTAGACACTTCTATCACATTCTAATTACGAACGGACACGTCCAAATCCGGTGTTGGCACCGAAATCTAAAAAAAATATTGGTCTGAAGGAAAACTGATGGGTGTGAATCTACTCTTAGACCCTAACAATAACAAAAAATAGTATAGGAAGGTGGATACCACGCGGGCGGTGCGGAATCGCTGTATAATTTTACAAGTTACTTGAAAATGACTTTAAATAACATTAGGAAGATCAGGCTCAGCAGACAGGACTCTAAATATCTATAAATATCTAAAGCAGTCAGGTCACAGCTATCATATGCGGAAACCTCAAATACGTCAATAGCTCCTGCTTCTCGCTGCTCATTACAGTGCTGGTGCCAAATGTGAACTTACACAGTCCCTTAGGGCAGGATCCGGTGGCGGGCCCCACCTCGAGCACGGTGACCGCGCCGCCGGCCTCCTCGAGCGGCGGGAACCGCAGCAGCGTCAGCGGCTCCTTCTCGCTCTTCACTATGGTGCCGTTGGTGATGAAGACCGCCTTCGAAATGTCGGTCGTCTCTGCCGGCTCGGGGGATACCAGATCCTATAAAGGACAAGTGTAACCATCACCTTGCTGTTATTCTTCCACTCTGTATCTTGGGTCACATGAATTATAACTTTTTTAAACTTGAATTAAGGCTTCCAGTTACATACATAAGTGAGAGTACAAACCTTAGGGCACTCATTGATGCCGATGACGAGATGCTCGCAGTTGAGGGTCTTGCCCTTGCTCTCGATGACGACCTTAGTTTTGCCTTCCTCCACAGTCTTCGTCTCCACAGAGTCTATGGGCCGGTTCAGGCAGTACACGCCGCCGAACACCGCGCACAACCTGCAAAGACCACACTCGTCATTACTAGCTACAGTGTTTTTTTTTTCAGGCATTATTGGAATTCAATATTTTGAATCTGTCTTATTTCAATCGGACATTCATTTTGATCACGTTGATATCGAATTAATTTTTTTTAACCTAAATGCAACAAGACTACACGCGTCACGGGGCATTAGATCGATGATATTGCCACTTGGATATCAAAGCTTGTTCAGTGTAATGTTTGACAAGTGGGCACCACAGTTAAAACAGGCGGGGCACATCGAAATTCTTCAATTCTAAAATTAACTACAAGACAGCATTGTATTTATTTATAATGTGTCAGAGAAAATGCCAAGCACTTTATAAATAATAATCGATTTCACAGTCGTGCAGGCCACGTATACCTTTTGCTACTTTTAGAACGAACTTTAGATTTATTACTGTAACGGATTACACTTTATAAAATTCTTTTAAAAATTCATGCTGAAATAAATCTTTAACTATTTGGTAACTGTTACTGAACGGTTATATCAACATTCAATACAGTTGCTTAAATTACTAAATCGACCATAAGGGACATCCTTAATAACCACATGAAGACTTAGAAAGCGGCATCAAGGAGTTGAAAGAAGATTGCTTTTCTTATTAAGTTTATTAGCAGTTTTATTAATTTACTAATACGTCTTTTACCAATCCACCTAAGCTGTAGGTTTGGAGTAGGATTTAGTAGGAATAGTTTACGACAGTAATCGAATGACGGGATTCGAACTCTCTACCATGCGATCGGAAATCCGTAACCTTAACGCTTAGACTATTGGCGCTTTAATATGTATAATTGAAAACTGCTTTTAGAATGTTTGCATAGTCGTTCTAAGTTTAGACGACGTGACCCGTTGTCCATATTCAACTTGAACGAAGTTATGTGCCCTTACTTAACTAATGTAGCAGATTATATATAGCGGCCAAGCGCTTGGGTCACTCAGGGCTCCCCAAGGGGACTTCTTGCGCGACCAAACGGTTATTGTTCAAAGTATAGTGGACCGAAAACTTTTAGCTGATATTGGTAATGAGGCCTTAAAATGTCATTTAATATACAGATTTAGTATTTAAATAACTACATTGCTTACGTATTGAGTTTACTGAAATACAAAATTCTGTCCTTCAATATCAGATATAAGACTTATTGCTTAGTTATGGAACTGATAGCTAGTGTCCCATACCACAGCTATAAATGGTTTCCACTGATGTAACACCTATACAAAAACGGGACAAGTTTTGGTTGTGTATATGGACTATAACAGCTATATTGTTTAAATGTGAAATAGATAGTTTAACAGGCAATATTATAAAAATTGAAAGTGAAAAATTGAATATAACAATAGATGTTTTTCTTATATAATATTGAATTTAGGAAATCTGAATCCTCCGCGCGTGCATTTAGAAAGTTCTTATTTTAGTGCGGTGTGGCCGACGCGATGCACATCTGGGTCGTTGAACTGACGAGCGGTTCCCGCCGAACACTTTCAAGGCGGATTATTTTGCACGGACCAACCGTTGCGATTATGTATTAAATGATTTTTACAAAACTTTTATTAATATGATAGTTTGTTGAACCGAGATTGAAAGGAAAAATTGTTACTAAAATTTTCTAGGCAATGTATTGTACAAAATTAATAAATCTACACTATTCTTGGCCTGTAGAAACACGGTTATCGTAGCACACATCTAACATGTATGAATCATCGTAAGATTTCCAATGAATCATACACGTCTCCGTTAAGCCAAGAGCACAATACTTCGCAATGGAATCGGCAAAAAACCTTTGTCATAGAAATCTGGTCAAAAAATTGTTTGGTAGTGAACTTACCTACAGAAGCACTGCGGCAACTCCCCGCTGCCGTACATGGGCCAGAGGAAGGGCGTGTTGCCGTAACGGCCGAGGCTCATGAGGAACTTCTTGCACTCCCTCACGCCCTCCAGGCACGGCATTGCGTCAGTGCCGCCCGCGATCGCAAACAACACGTAATGGATGAGGTTCGGCGTCAGACCCTTGTGGGTTAAGTACTCCTTGAAGGTCTTCTCATTCCAATCTGAATTAACAAATACGTAATTGAATGTATTGTCGACTAATGACAGAAGTTAGAGAAATTTTATAATTGTTTCAAAATATATCACTGTTGTGTGGTCGTGTGGGTCAGCCTTAATAAAAGACGGTATTCTCTAAGAATATTTCAAGTGTTCCTAAACCTAAGACGCTACAATGTTTACAAAACTGAAAACAAAAATATATATATATAACAAAATTGAAAACATCAAGTGTATTCATCGACGTTCAGCACGTAACCTCTCATGAGATTCAATCCGGTATTTTTATGGTTCCTAACATAAGACGTTAAACATATGTTTAGTAATAAATTCCACGGAAGCTTCAAATAACATTTAATAAAATTATTTTTAAAAACCTATTTAACTAAATTATTAGACATTCTTCTGCAGTTATTCTATTGTTGATAAAAACTAAACATATTTCTTTCATAATCAACCTTATTGTACGATAACTTAAAGCTTAAATTTAATTCATTGCATCTAATGTAATAAACTTCAGTTGATTTTTAATGTAAACAAAAACGTTCGCTTTATTTAAAACGAGCTTTTGCCCGCGACTTCGTCTGCGAGAAATTAAAAAAAAAACTTACTAAGTAGCCTATGTGAACTTGCAAACGTTTTTTTTTTTAATTCATACTAAATTCCATGCAGATACATATATAAAGCCGTTCTAAAGATACGTTCGAACTAACACCCAAACTTATTTATTTATATTAATAAAAGCGTGAAGCAGTAATAAAACGTAACATCGCTGTTTCAAAAATTATTTCCGTATCTCCGACAACATTAGATATGTTAGTAATATAAAAACAAATCCGGGACGTTTGGACAGAGAAAAATAATAACTGTTTTTTACAGAGCGCGTTTTATATCAAAACTGCGAACAGTTGTGACGCGGGCTCACGGCAAAGAGTAAAAAAGTTGTCATTGTTACATTTTTACAGAGTAACGTAACTCCATTATAAAGCTGAGACGTAGTATAAAGACATAGGACTCGAGATATACTTAATTGCAGTAAAACAATAAGATAAAACCCAATACAGCTCGGGATGCGAATATATATTTTAAACAGTTTTTCAATTCAATTTTTTCAAAACACCAAATAGTAAATAAAAATGTCATAGACATGTGTATTTTATATTTGCTTTTGCCCGCGATTTAGTTAAAAAAAATACATTACGCCTATGCGTTATTCCAGAGAGCAAAATTTCTCTGCACATTTTTATCTATATCGGTTAAGTCATTTTGCTATCAAACATCTGTTCATCAGCTTTTCCATCGATAATATTAGGAAGATGCTAAGATCTCTGTAGTCGTGTCTATTAAAATACTTAATTATCATTATTAATAACGTTGACAGCAACATTTGACAGTAAAAAGTCACTTACCTTTGAACTCATTGTTCATTTCCTCCTCATTGTAAGCGACAATGGAGGTGAGCATCTTCATAAGCATACGTTTTTCAACGATGCCGACTGCCTCGGTGGCGAAGACATCGGCCCGCGAGCAAGGCACCGGCACCAGGTGGTCGTCCAACCAGGTCAGAACGCGCGTCACGCAGCGGAACTCCGCGTAGCGCGCGATGTTAGATGATATCAGCAGTTCCACCAGCGGACCACGGGAGAACAGCAACTGGTAATATGGTATACAATTAACATCGTCTCAAATTCTTCACACAAGGAACAAATGGAATTTAAATAAAAGACAACGATTAGAAATACTAATAACAGACTAAACAACAAAACGAAAATATTTTCAAATTCTAGTATTTGTATGGAAGGTGACTCTATATGTCTTATTGGACATATTTATATATTGTTTAATACTTTGACGAAATATCTGTACATGTCCTTTCAACCCAAATAAATGTCAATTGAAGGATGATAGACAAATAAAAATATAAAAATACTGTTTTACGCCTAAACTTTCACATGAAGCCCACAGTTGATCGCACAAACAAAACTTTTACATCTGTTTATACTGTCGATTTCCTTTATGATAAATTAATAAACACACGAAATTTCGCAAATTATACAATCGTAAAGTTTAAGAGTAATAAAGTCATGGTCGACTAAAATACTGGCGTGACGAAATTGGTTCTGTTTTTGCCGACCGTCGAAGGTCTGTGCAAAAACAATGCGATACATTCCAGACGTTTGACTCTACAGCATTGGCCTAAAAACTACGCTAAGGATATAATTCGTCGGCAAATTTTTCACTTCCTCCATTACAAGTATTATGGTGTTAATGTTAATGCCACAATTGAAAATTTCTACCATTTTCTAGTTATTTGCTGTTACATAAAGATGAAATATTGCGAACTGTAAAACCAGTAACTAACTAGCATCCGTTATTTTTTTTACTTCGTATAAATTCTTCTAATTAGTGGTTCATGACATTTAATTTAATTAAAATTTCACGTGCAGATGTTAATGATTTGGACAAATTATTAATACATCCCGTGCTCTATTTTTTCGAACCATACACACCGGTGCCACTGAACGTGTTACCATCTACATGCAACAATATTTACGATCCAAAATAACTGTTTGCATCATAAACTTTTGCCCACTTCCGATCACAACATCTGAAATATAACGACCGGACATGTCGACCACACTATGTAAATATTTCTATCCATCATACATAAAACTTGGTAGTTATACAGGTACCATTGGGCGATCAACTCGATTGTACTGTCGATAAATTATCTGCTGATAGCGACTCTACTTGGTTACATTAGCACCAACTTGAACGGCATTGAAAGTAAAAAGTGACGAAAACGATCGTAGAGGGATTTGCAAAGATAACGAAAGCCCTGTGTCGTTGCCGCATCCAGTAGCACACAAAAAAAATGTAATAAAGAAGTATGTACGTAAAATAGATAGTGTACATTCAGAAAACCAGAACTGAATATAAAAAATGAACAGAACACGAGTCAGAAGATGCAAATAAATAAAAAATAAAAAAAGATTCGAAATCTTAGTACCGAAATATTCAACTGTGACACTGCGGTCGCAGTCTTTAGAACAAGAAGCGGTCAAAAGGTACATTATTGGAGTTAAGTCTTTTAAAAGGAGATCCTAAACTTAGGTACTCCTAAACTTATCAGGTAATATAAAAGTTAAACACTTTGTGATTTACATGTTCATCAGTAAGCACACAGGTTGCTAATCTAATGTATTAACATTTCCAATCTTATCAGTTGTGTGCAGCAACTTCTGATTACAGGCCATCCCCTTGACTGCTGACATTTGAATACCATACTTAATATATTATATATTAAATCAATAAACTTTTGTTTATGAACTGTACAATAATATGATTCACATTATATTGTCATATGTTAATTAAAAACATATTCTTCAACAAAATGAGCTTGTTTCTTTTTTTAAATAATTTGTTAATTCAACAATCTCAATTATAGAAGTACAAATTGAAGTTTAGATTATATTTGAAGTCAGTTAAAACAGAAAAACTGTCGTAAAGCAATTCAAACAAAATAAGTAATGAATGTAATCAGTACAATTACATTTTGTAATGGAAACAGAATAAAATGTAAATAGCACTCTTATTTTTTTCTTTATTACATACTATTTTCTCGATAACTTTACATTAAAGACCGTCTGCCCTGTTCATGCATATTCATATTGAAAGCACTTACCTTTGGTGTCATGTCAATGTTGAACTTCCTGTACTCCGCTGCAAAGCTGGCCTGGCTCCAAATCTTCTTTGGTGCTTCTGTTTTACCATCTTCACCTTCTTCTTCAGATGGAGTCTCCCTATATTTTAATTGTTTATGTACTTTTCAAAACTAATTTATTAAGTAAAACATAAAATGAAATAATTGTATTAGAACATAGTATTGAGTCTCATTACCCAAAGATAATAGAGGGCTTTAAAATGTTTTTTTAACCAGAATTTCAACAGTGGCAACACACAGTTTTGTTAAATGTAATTAATTTATTATTTGTCTTCTAGCTTTTCTTAGGTTACTTAAAGAATATTTAAACTCACTTTTCAATGTACCACTGCTCTGTCAAGTTATAAACTTGAACTTGTTTCTTAGGATCAGAGTTGACTTCCTTTATGAACTTCTGCAGGCCGTCAAAGTTGTAGGAGGCCCAGAGGCCACCATAGTGGTCGCTGGAGTCCAGGTGGAGGACATTCTTGTGTATCCTACTGCATGCAGCGGCCACAATGGACTCCACCATACCTTCATAAATATTTGTTAATAATAAAACCATTTTACTAACGTTGCAAAGTTACTGATATATTTCAAAGAGCTTTTACTCAGAAAATTACTTCCAATTGGAATCTTATTCCATTATTTTATCCCTTGTATTTAAAAGCAATCATTTTAAAGAAACTTTAGAATTGTAACTTTTAACTAAATTTTCTTATTTATATTTCATCAATCTATGATGAAATATAAATAAGAAAATTTAGTTTATGAGCCACATTCACTATAATGAGTCATTTTTAATAACCTAAAGGTTTTTCTAAAGTAAATAAGTTTATTAAATGGTAGTACTTTGTAGCAATAGTATATGACAATAGTAATTCTAAACCGAATTTATTAACTTTATTCATTGTTTTATAAAGATTTTTTTTTATTTCTTGGCTTATGGTGTTTCATCTTTTGAGCTGTAATTTTCTGAATTCAAGTAAACCCTATTGGTTGCTATTTATGATTTAAAACATCGGCAAATACACAATGACAACGACTGCAACATAACGCTATAAGTATGTATATATAATTAATGATGTAGCGGCATATGGTGTCAATTTGCATCCTTATAAAAGACGGTACAATTTTTTTATATTAGAAATTGTTTTGGACCATTTAGGGATTATATTTGAAGAGAAAAGTATACAGTTCTTAAGCAATGGCTGAAATATACGACACGTACAATGGCATGACGAAGCGAGCAAAAAAGAATAAGATCGATACTAAAGTAGGCTAGTCGCCATCACGCCCGGTATCAATTTAAAAGTAAATTATGCCTCACCTGTTCCTACCACGATGACCTGGAAGTCGGTCGGTAAGTCGTCATCCATATTGTCGCCTTATGTTGCACTAAGAGAAATAATTACTTTATTTAATTGACTAAAATATGGAATGTCCTACCCCTTCACAAAGAATTTTACTTTCTCTGACATTTGACAGTTACCTGACAGCTCCAGTGATTTTTTTGCATTCAATTTAGTGTTGACACTCTGTAACCAATTCGCAATTTTCCTCTATGGTTGTTATTTTAAATTTATTTTTTTCCTCATATCGTACGATGTAGTATTGGAAATAATAATATGACGATATGTTTTATTTCATAGAGGGTAATATAATTCATTCTTTCAAAATCAAATACCGCTACGCAATCTTTATAACTTGGAAGACGTTCTAAGTCTTAATCAGATCTCATCTTATTTTTTTATTTCTTATTATCCTCATATAGCCTCTTCAATCACCCTCCCTATAAGGCGAAACCTTTATTCGTATGTTACCTTAAATGTTAGGTAAAAAGCTAAGAAACTAGGCAGAAAAAAGAAGTCTTTACTTGCCGCCGATTTAGCGCTAATCTTATTTACTTACAGGACATAACGTATATTACATAGTCTTCACGCTCTCTACGGATTTGTAGGCAGATACTTGCAATAAGCAAGGTCCTCAAAGTTTAGACTTGTGTTTTAAAGATGTTACAACGAAACAGGGCTTTGGTCTATCAATTTGTTCTGTTTATGAAAAAAAATAAAGATCAAATTTTTCTATTTACTACTTTTATCGAATAAACCTTAGAAATACCAAACGAAAACTAATTTAGTACCAACTAAAGTGCGCTCAGTGATATTTAGAATTCGTAAAATGTCATTTTACTAAAATAATATTAATTGATTTCAATCGGGAGTATCTTCGTATGATTTACTATAAAAAATTCAAGATAGGAAATTGTTTACGCATCTATTTCAAACTCTGGTAATAAATTGTATGGTCTTGGACAATTTCAATTGTTAAATGAAACAACAGATGATTCCGTTTTTATATTTACATTGTTTTTTTTACATACATTTCAACATTTTACAGGCTACCAGGAGCTCTTTTTAATTCGAGCAACGAACAGTTACATAAACTAACATGTAAACCTAGATCGTAATAAAAACGACTCGTGTCGTTGCTACGGGCCCAAGCGGCACGGGCTCGGCACACTTGAATCAATAAAATCCCTGTGTCCGTGTAACGTTTACTAAACAAGAACAGTGGCAGTTTCTTGGGAGAGTGACTTCGAGCAACGTCTTAGGCCGCTTCTAGCTAGCGCTCCTACATATTTCTTTATTGTTCGAGGGACGTAAAGGTATCGTGTGCCCTTACAAATGTTGAGTAGATGGCAAACAACTATCTACAATAAAACATTTTTAAAATTGACTCTGCGCCGACATCTATCCTAAAGAGTTGGCACTATCTACGTCATACAAAATCCATGGAGTCGGCAAACTTTGAGATAGCACTTGTTCTGAGAAAGCTTCGTTAGTTCAGAGTGGAAAACTTTGATGGAGTGGCCATTGTCGTAGTTTGAAAATCCGTCGACAAAAACAATTCGAATTGCGTTAGCTCTTTGACCCACAGTTATTTTTTTACTATTGCATTTGTTTTAGATTATACGGATTGTGCGAAAAGAAAAAGTTTTAATTGTACCACTAAGTATATTGCTTATGATCTTTACAAATTAGTCGATTTTTTTAATAACAAATTCCAGCAACGGAGCAAATACCGTTGGTAGATACCATATCAATTCTTACACAGAAAACTGTAAATTACATTTTGACGAATTCCTTGTACTTATTTTAAATTCTCACAGACTAGAAAACAGTTTTTTTGGCAACATTCATAGTACTTATTTACCATCTGGCAACATTTTCTTAAAAGGAAAATAATATACTTAAACATAACAATAGCACAAATTAAAAATATAAATGTTAACATTCAAACTAAAAATATTTTTTGGTCTATAATGAGTTATAAATGTAAAAAAAATACAAGTGACTAGTATGACTAGGACGACCACACAGGGCTTGAGGACATTAGAAAACAGTTAAAACTCGATCATAAAAACTTCGTTCGGTGTCAGAAATACTAAAACTTCCGAATTCGATCATAACCTCAAATCCAGATTACAAATATGCAACCAGGCAGTATAACAACCTGAGTCTTGCAAGACTTGAAATTTATTGTAATTAATCTTTCAGAAACCGGACATTACTTAAATATAAATAAATATAATGTTCTCATAGATATATAACCTATAAAATAAGTATTTCGTAGATATTTAACGTCGAGGGTCGATTTTTGATATTTTTTTTGTTAATGGCAACACTTGGGAAATAATATAAACAATAGAGCCCTATTTTGTCTCACTTTTGTGCTCCGGACTAGATATCCATAAGTTATATATCTACGATTATTCTATTACCGTTAGCAGAAACACATGTACAAAAAGCACGATATCAATTCTGGTACTAGTCTCCTGCATCAGTATCATTACTTGTAAAACTAAAACTGGGTACAAACTAATGTATACGCCTGTAACAAGTATTTAAAACAAAGTCTATTTAACAAACTAATGTAAAAAATTTAATGATTAATTATTTCGAGACCTGATGGTCTCGAATTGTGATCAATTAGAAAAATAGATTTGTATCGATTTGCTTAAAATAACGGTAATAATAACATAACCTTAAAAATGCATTAGGAAACGCGTTTTTTTTTTTTAAATAAATGCAGTAGATTGTGAAAACTGTTACATTGTAATAAACTAGTTTGTACTCACTTTAAAAGCCAATAACAAAAATGGTAGACAGCATAAAATAAGCATTTCAATTGCGTTCCTAAAATGTAGTTTCGTTTATAACAATCCGATCATTTGAAACAATTAGGCGATCGGTCAAGTGTATCGTAAATATATTTAGCTATTTCATTTTATTTATGTACATGAGTAAAAATTGTTAAGATACAGATACTATAATGTACTAATTATTATGTACTTATGTGCCTATAAAAGTCTAATTCGGTAGATCTTTTTATTATCCAGTACTTTAAAAGAACACTAAACGGTGAAAAATGAAGGCGGACCTACCGCCGCACTCACGTACCGATTAGCTGTAAACAACAAATACATCCGGAGAGACTGGAACATTCAAACCCATTGAGATATTATAGATAGAGCAGTCGAACGCTTGAGTTAGTTACGGGAACGTAAAAAATGCTTATAACATAGCGTGTGCGCTTAGACAGACATTATTATTTAGTTTTAGGACGACTCGTGGTTTAATTTCTTAGCTACCCTCTATATATAACATCCCTAAGGTTCACTACGGGGAAGGGAATCGTTGCCGAGCCGCGGCAACGCCGCAGTACACATGATGGAATAAAAGAACAGTTTAGCTAATAAACGTGACGAAGCTCCACAGTCCCACGCCGCGAGCGCCATGCACCTACAAATAAATCTTATCATGGTCTGAAACATCAACATCGCGAAACATCAATAACAAAACAAACTATTTACACACGCTCTGCACTACACGCATATTAAAATATCGACGCACTCGTTGCTTCCAGTTTACGTTAAAGCTTTAGAGTAACGAAATATATCGTTAGGTTTATTAGACCGATAGCGCGATCGAATTTGTATCGTATTCTCGTAAATATTTTCGGTTAAATATATCGTTAGTAGTTCTTCACTGACTTTATTTGGAATGATAAATAGTCAATTTAAATTTTGTAAATATGAGTGACCAATAATTATGTCTCTTTAAAATGATATGTCGAATTAAAATTTCGTGATATGTCGCTACCACTACGGGATGAGATTCGATCGAGTCGATATTTTAACACATCGATAACACGTAACATTTAAGGGCCTACAAGGGGGTCTCCGTGGAGAGCGGGGCGCGGGCGCGGTGCGGCGGCGCCGGGCGGCTGGCCAGCTCCGTGCCCTCGCCGCCGCCACCGCTGTCGGTGGAGAACTGCTCCACCTCGTCGTCCGTCGAGTCATCATCCTCCGCGAACACCGAATCCGGCCCCACCGACGCCGAATCCGCATCCAACGCGCACGACGGGCCCACGCTGCCCGCTGACGCCAGCGGTGCTAGGCGCTCACTGGGGCACGGCGACAGGCGGCGGTCAGGCAGCGAGCACACGACCGAGGAGCCGCGCCGCTCCAAATATGAACTGCCCGAGCTCGAGCAAGTGGCCGAGCTGAGGCGACGGTCCCGGGCGCATGTCGTAGACGCGCGCCGTTCCGCCACGCGCAGCGCGGAACTCGGCAGCGAATCGCCGCGCAGGCCGGAGAGACGGCGCGGCGGTGTTAACAGGCTGCCATAGCCTCCCCCATAAGAGGCGAAGCGCGCCCGCCGCGGCCATGGCGGCCAGGGTTCCTCTCCTATGGAGGGCCGCGAGCGGGCGCGCTCACACAGCGCCTCCTCGAGCGCAATCGTCAGCTGCCGCTCTTCTTCCACCGCCTGCTCCTCGGCCACCACCGCCTCCGCGAGCTCCACTATTTTAGGATCATTCAGGGCCTTCACGGATTTACTCCGGCTTTTGTAAACAATTAGGAAAACCATGAGCGCGAAGAAGCCGCCGAGCGTGGCGGCTATGCGCACGCCCGTCATGACGTCGTACGTGGCGTAGAACTCGACACGCACGCGGTCTCGCTCGGCTTGCGCGCGCTCCGTGCCGTTGTAGGCCGCGCCCGCGCCAGCCTCGCCGCTCCATCCGTCTCTATTCTCCATCGCGCGGTCAAGTGCTCATCGCCTGTGGAAAGATAAAACGTTGTAATGCAAACTTTTATCGCACTCGCCAAATGAAATATGGCGCGGGCGGGAGCTAGATAAAACTAAATCGTTATGATAAGCATCGATCTGTCGACGTCGCTTTTTGCGATGTGTCGATTGAAACTTACTGAAATACGAGAGAAATATGTTCAACATCGATCGATACCCAAGTTATGCGGCATATTTAATTCTGCAATATCGCAGTGGGTAGAAGAGCGCACAACAATGTTATCGCGAGGCGATTTCCGTTCGCCAGGTGCGGCTGAGCGCTCGCGGCGACGTATCTGGGCCGCGCCGGCGCTGTCCCCGTCCTTTATTTTTGGATTAAATACAAGCGTAGTTCTTTAACAGCATATTTTCCCAGAACATTTCCTCTTAATTACAGTGAGGATATTTTAAATGGTATATGTATTTATATAACTACATTTTTAACCGGTACGCAAATACAAACAAAAAGTCTTGCAGTGTCATCGTCATCCAAACATCACGTCAAGCTCATATCATACCTCTTCCCGGCCGCGTTTAAAAATAACAAATATTCAATGGGCATTTACTATTCTATTACATAAATATATATTTCATATACACAATTCAAAAAATGTTAGACAATGTAATAAATAGTTTGAATGACTTTTTGTGTTATTATAACGTACATACTATCATGTTTGCTTTTTTTAATAAATATTTTTAAAGTATTAAAAAAAAACTACTTCTATACGAAACTATCTAATGGAAACATTTCACAGTTGTATAACTGAAACGCCGCACAATACAAGCCGATGCGAAACTACGCCGGACAGTTGTCGGACTTGTTAAAATTACAATGTTTTTTTTTAACTAAGAGATATTGATCTAAATCTTCTATATATATAAAAATGAATTGCTGTTCGTTAGTCGCGCTAAAACTCGAAAACGGCTGAACGGATTTATCTTATCTTGATCTTGGAATGTTCGTGGAGGTATAGGGAAGGTTTAAAATGTGAGAAAAATTAGAAAAACTTCCTTGGAAGCCTTAAATATAGCCCTTTTCCATTTCCCATACAAGTGTTTTTTTTCAGAGGAGGAAATTTTTTTTTTGTATTTTCTAATAAATTCAAAAATCTGTTTATTTATTGCGTTTAAGGCGAAACAGAGTTCGCGGGGTCAGCTAGTATTATATAATTTATTTTATTTTAAATTTTTACAAATCAATTTCCTCATTCTGCGCATTAATATGCACGTTAGACATCCGATACAAAACGGTCTGCATATGATGTTCACACGGCCGCATTCATCATCGTCCCAAGATCGTCCACTGCCGAACGTAGGCCTGAACGATGACCGGCCCTATTGGCCGCATTTAAAACAAAACGAGATCATGTTAACACGTAATTCACTATTAAAGGGATTATTACATTCTTTATAACTAATTTTTACTTAAATAATTCGCTGAGAGAATAAATAAATGTGTTGACAATTTTGTTTAAGAATACATTACAGTTTTAATTTACAAGGCAGAAGGTCGACGCCCTCCTTCAATATGGACTCAAAGCGAATCTAATTAAATATTTATTTAAAGAGCCTTACTTATTAATTTTTCATATCTCAGTGCGCTAATATTGTTTTATTTGAGCCAACAATTTAATATGAACAATTGAATTTATTCCATACTTAACAAGAAACATTAATATTAAATTCATTTGTATAATAATTAAGTGTTTAAATCTATGACATTTTTTGTTTTACGAATATTATAAATGCGATTGTATGGATGGATGATTGCTAATTATCACGTACCTAACTGCTGAACGGTGGAAGGAATCGAGAAGGAATTTAAAATAGGGATAGAGTACTGGCGTGACAAGGGTGACGGCGATAGCTAGTGTAGAATAAAACAGTCGTAGTCTAGAATGTAATGTCTAGTTAAACAACGCTGACGTTCAAACAGAACAATATGCAATAGGCGTGTTATAAACACTCATAAATTTAACACATCAAATGCGACGGTGCGAGGTAACTCTTCACGGCCCCTTTCGCACACACGGGGGTCGCGTGTGCGGGGTCCTTATATTTAATTGTTAAAAATAACTTTGGACAAAATCAATACACAGGTACACGAATCTGCCCAAAAAACGTGTTACAAGATTTTAAACCACAAAAATATGAAACTTTAACTCGAACGATGTAGTTCTACAATTTATTCTTCAATTATATAAGGCATTATAAAGAAAATCTTTACTTCGACGAATCGGTTAATATTAAACTGTATTTTCTTGTCAACAAAAAAATAACACCGAGACGCAAGCCATTATTTCTTGGTTTACGATTTCGGTTGATTTTTGGCAAAACATCTTTTTATGTGTATCATAAAAACATCTCTGTCTTGATAATTAATCTGATTTAATTTGTTATAACTAAAATAATTAACTTCTTATATCAAAAGTTTATATAAGCCAATTAAAACTTGCTTTATAAGGGCTTTATGAATTTCGGTCTGATGGTAATCATTCGACGAATAGTTTGAACATAATATTGAAATCGTAGGGCTAATTGGAGCTGCCTAAAAATAAAAACCATTTACGTTATCTATAAAAATTCCTCGACGTTGACCTAAATTATTCTTTTATATTAATCAACACGTTTAATAATATCCAAGTATTTCAAATAACAATTCATAGACTACCTTACTGAGCTAAAACAACATCGTCCATATCAGATAGCTTTGAAGCAAGGTATCGACGGACATATGGGCAAATTTCCAATCTAAACCTGTCAGAATTGGGGCAATCATTGTTAAAAACTTACCTTTATTTACGTAGTTATTTTGACGGGACATAGATTTAGAAAATAATTGTTTGCTGGTTTTATTTATTTATACGTCGAAGAGATTACGTCAGGAAATATTCTAGAAGCCTAAATAAAGTATACATTTTTGATACTGAACGCCGTTTGTCCCCTTCGCTTATAAAAAAAAAGAAGACCATAGAGAGCGGATTGTACCGGCCAGTATCTATTTTGTGTTTAATACATAGACGGTGTTAGTTTCATAAAATTTGTATATTAAATCTATTCTATTTTCGAATTCTTGGGGAGCTAAACATCGTGAAACTGTGAATTTCTATTTAATAACCCTGAATGTGACTTTGACTTCTTCATTAATTAAACAACTTCGATCGTTATAATGTTATTTTCCTAGCTCATTATTTTGCATCATTGATAAACATCCAAGTATTAAGAGAAGGGCGCTCGACACGGATATGATACTTTCGAAAACCACTTCTTTAGTTATTCATTTTGTTACACATATAAAAACCCGTTACAATATATGACACTACATCTGCTTCTTGGTCAATCTTAATCGTTTCAGAGTTTCGTTACAATATACAGAAATTTCGCTAAAAGGAAACCTTATTTTGGGTAAATCGAATCAAACGCAATCAAGGATAATCAAGATAAAATAAATCTTGTTTCCACGATGCTGCGACGTAATGCATCTGGTCGATATCGCATCAAACAATGAATCTAAATATAGTTACGCAGGTTCGTGAAGGAACAGCAGGGATTACTGCCCGCTCGCACGTATAGTCCTATTCAATGAAAATTAGAAACTATACTTACAATAGCTGACAATATCATTCGTTTTCTATGAATTTACTTTGGAAGTATTACAGTGTTTTTATTATTTTATTATTTTCCCTGTATATTTAAAGAAATCTGTGATATCAGTCTTGTAAACGTAAATTCTTTTAGATAAGCTTGTTGTAATTTCTCATTTACGCGCATAGGACTCAGACATGACTCATTTCCATATAACGACGTGTTTTTTCGTCAACATAACATAACTTAAATGTCCTTGTCAACCTTATCTCCGTCAGAGCAATGTAGCGCCGAACAAACGTAGATCTGTGTCATCATTATACCGATGATCGAAGACAGCTCAATCGTATTTCAAGTCTAATAAACAGCGAACAGCCAATAAAAGTCGACAGATTAAACTAAGGAAGATGCCAATGTGTTTTACTGCCACAAAGAAATATTTCCGATCTCTGTCTGAGCCACACATAATTTCAAGGCTAGACGCAGTTTCGCGCGTATAAATAGGAAGAACAAAGGCTTCATGCCAGGTATCTATCATTTTGAATTACACTACTCTCACTTGAACTTTTATTCAAAGTTCGAATCAAATCACTTTTTTTGAGAGTGCAAAAATAAAAAGTATATAGAAGAAGTGAAACACCTTTTATTAAAGTTAGTCTACACATAGTTATCTATGGTATGCCAATCTGCATAGACACTGTCATCAACAATTTTCTCACTCATTATTTAACTAAATTAAATCATGTGCAGCTGTAAACATTCTTGTATTGAGGCCTCTGTATAGAATAACTGAGCAACTTAAAAAATGGATTTATGGTTAAGGATTTAAGTATTTTCATACTCCTGCTCCAAATAAGCAAAGACTGAACCAACTAAACTAAACTAAACTAAAGGAGTGATGCCATTAACAGTAATGGAACATATATTCATATGTTCCTTATATACTATAGACAACAAATAATAATTCAATTGTTTTTAAGGATACAACCACAGATGATGTTTACATAATCACATCAATAGCTCTGACCCTTGCTAGAATCACAGATTTTTTTTCAGTACATTTTCACCAAATTAATGGGAATTTGGTCAAAAGATGGTACTGGTTAGTTTGTACAAGTTGGTTTTCTCCTGTGTGTACTGACATCATAATAAGATAGCAATACTAATCACCCTTTTTTTCAATTTTTTACTCTATTGCATGTTATGGAATGGAATTATACACCAAATAGGATTTACAGAGCAAATATAGAACATTAATATTAGAACTGATAATACTACTGAAGTTCTTTTAAATATTGTTCTTATAGATGTGTTTGAAGCGGTTAATTGGGTTTATTGTTTTTTTATTATTAACTATAGCCTGTTTTATTATCTTACTATTATGGTAATAGAAGCTAAACAAAGTTTCAAATGATTACTTGTTGCATTGGTTTGCATAATAAAAACAAACCAAATAAATTAGTTCCAGATGGTCCAATTTATTCAATTTATTTCGTTGACAAAGGAGGAGCTAATGTAATAGCAATAGGCATATCTGGTACAATCAATAGGTAGTATCTGATACTACTGCTGCCGCATATTTTGGGTTTAGGTCAGTAAGCTATTAGTTGAATCATTTATAAAATTTATATGATCGTTATTCACAACTGTTACTTAAAAAAAAATGTATTTTTCAGTCATTAATCAATATACGAGAAACGCAACATCTAAATCGTACTAAAATAAATTCTGAAATATTTACCACTTGAAGTCCATAATCCTAAGCTCGAAGAAATCGACAAATGCCTTGAGTGACGATTACTTATTATGTACATGTCCTTGGTATAATGTTATAATATTTTAAACACCCATTCATTGGAATAGTAGAAAACCACAGCACTACATTTTCAGAAATCCGGATCCAATATCGAGAATTTAAATTTTATACACTTTGTACATTTTAACTGGGAATATTTTTGAAAAATTTTCAGTCTCAAGAATTTAAATTACCCTAATTAAATTCAGTACTGTCCTTATTGCTATTAATATTACGTTAATTGTTAAAAACACATCCTTGCGCCATCATTAACTATATCAAATATTGGAAAACTACCATCAACCACCACCTTTAACGAGTGACACTGATACTGATTCATTTCACTGATATCATTGACCACAGACGCAAATACCTTTCGTCGTCAAAAATGGTAGGATTTTTATTATTCTGTATTAACCACAACTAGCCTAACTCACTTTTCCCCTATATCATTTCGGACTAAAATAAGTTCAACGGGATTTAATAGAATTAGTATTTTATTTTATTGTTGCCGTTCGAGTCAATACAGAGTACATTTTTTAAGTTTTTTTTTAAAGATTTGATTAGACTTTGTGGGTACAGACACTTACTACTCTTTTCCATTTTTTAAAATAAAGTTTTGAAAATAGCAATAAGTTCAGATAACACCATAGACATAACAGGTCTGTGTTTGTCACAAAAGAACCGGCTTTTGTTATTTGTCAGTTTCAAATGCCACAATGACTTTTGTATGAAATCATCGAAAAACGATGGAGCCCATTGCCTCATAAAAAAAGAAGAAGAAGAAGACTTTTGTATGATATTTGCAATATAAAATACTGTTTTGGTGCCTTTATAACTTTACTCTAGATTATTAAAACACAATGTCCGATGAATGGGTAACCTACGCTAATGATCCAAGAACAACATGCAAATACGGTGCCAAATGCTATCAGAAAAACCCTGATCACCTTAAAACTTACAAACACCCGCCTAAAAACGATTTAAAGAAATTAAAAAATAAGAAAGGTGGTAAAGTGCGTATGCATCCATACGCTAAAAATAAAAAACCGGTAGTAAAGGAAGTAGAAGTTTCAGGAATTGTGGCTGGCTCTAGTGATGTCAAAAAACCTAAGGAAAATATTTCAGACACTATGACTAATGAAAAAAAGGATACATACAAGGAAGGCGCACCTTTAGTGACCTTGAATGAAATTTCAAAGTTACATGATAAATCGGAAGATAATAAGTTGTACAAAGAATTATTCCATGTTGAGATGCCTTCAGACTTCTTTCAGTTTTACAAATGTTTAAGTGAGGACCAGTCAGTAGAAAAGACATTAGCCAGTGTGAACTTGCAAATGATTGGTCCATATGATTTATTGTTAGGTAAACTTCCCATATTAGATGATAATGAATTGTATTTAGTTCACTGGAGATTTTTCTATGATCCTCCGGAGTTTCAGGTAAATATAATCTTATTAGATTTACAATCTAATTAATTTGCAAGTATCAAATTACATCACTGTTATATTACTATTTTTTAGGGAAGTTAGAATAAGTTTTTTATAACATTCATAAATATATATGTTTCATGTATGACAATGTGACTGATATTGTTTATTGATTTTTAGGCAGTTTTGAAAAAGAAAGGAAGGAGTGAATTTCATTTAGGTTATTATAGAGATGATCCAGACAGCAAGCCAGTGTTTGTAGCTAGCAATGATAGTGGAAAAGATTATCTTATACAACCTCTAGCTGACAATATATTTGGGGCTGTCTAGTAAGTTCATTTATTTACATTAACAAATTAATATGTCAAATTTCATTTAAAATATCATATGAAAATATTTCACTTCAAAATGTGGTCAAGTCATAATACCTAGTGTTAAAAAATTCAATGCTACTATGATTTTTTTTTTATAAATATACTCGCAAGGTAAATCAATGAGTTATTATTATTATGTGTGTAACACTAAGTTATTTAAAGTACATTTATTTCCAGCTACTATTTGCAAAATGAAAAGAAAGCATCCCCTTTCATGTCTCTGCCTTGTCAAAAATTAATGGATAAAATACAGAAATGGGCAAGTGAGCATAACTTTTCACTCGATGAATATGACAGGAGAAAGAGATCACCAGTAACTAAGACATTGCATGGTGCTGGGATTGTTGTGCCTTTTAATAAGAAAACTGAATTAGGATACAGGCCACTTGTTGAGAGCAATGGTAAGTTGATTTTTAGGTAGTTTATTTTATAAGATTCTTAAATGAAATATTTCCAATACAAGTTGTACATTTACTTAGTAATAAGTACATTCATTTTGCAATTTGATAATTTTGAAAAATATATTGTTTCATCACTAAACATTTAGAAAGATTGTTTTTTTTTTCTGAAATATACTAATGTAACATTGTTATATTAATTACAGCAAATCTGAAGAAAATGTTTGCTAAATTAGAATCATCCTCGTCGCAAACTGAAAAAGACGATGTTCTATCACAAATACAGCCTGTGATAACATATGCCACTATTGCAGTGGACGAATGCGATTTCGGTACTGGTTTGGAGATTGGAATAGATTTATTCTGCTCCGGACTGAATGAGTTGCAATCGAATGCAGCATCCAGTTTATGTACTGCATATTCTTTGTTGAAACGAGATGCATTTGCTAAAATTATTCAGGTAAGTTTCATACAGCTTTAAAATTTGCACAATTTCTTTTTTTTTTTAAGAATTGTGTGAAATGTTGTTGTGTCGTTGAAATGGATATCTGTATCTGTATGTAAAAGATATTTTGGTATTAATGCTACAAACAATAAATGTCATTTAACTTTCCAGGTACATTTAAAACATAGAAGAAAAGGTCCGAATATGTCAGTTTTTTAATAGAAATGATCTTCATAAGTGTTTAACCACTGTTTTTCAATGTTATGTTTTTTTTTATCCATGATGCAAGCCATTAAAAACTTTGAGATAACTTTATATTTAATAAAAAAAAACTCTTATGTACCAAAGTCTTTTATTTCTTATTGGCGCAAGAAACATAAAAATATCAATTTTGAAATCATTCAGTTCAATTTACAAAAATAATTTATTCTTTAGGCTTGTCGGCACTGGTCAGGTGTAGGAGGAGGGTCACAGGACAATGGTCACTTCCATACACGGAGTCTCTGATAATGCTGTCGCACACTGATGTCACTAATCTCTCAGACACAATAAAATAGTCCAAACGCCTGAAACAAAGGAATAGTTAAATGTTAATCTACAAAATTTTCTAAGATTCTTTGACATAATGCAGTAGTTATATTGAGACTAAGTGCTCTCGATTTGTTTTATTAATGAAATTAGTCTGTATTATGTTGTATTTTTAAGAGTTTAGTTTAAAATTGTGTAAACAATTGTTTTAGGGGATCTTTTGTTTTTTACCTCATTAAAATAACCTTTCAAAAATGGAATGTCCTGCAATTCTACTGAATAATTAAATTTGTTATATGTAAGAATACTATCTGAATAACCCTCTGACAACTTAATGAAATCTAAAAAAACGTTTTGTTTCTATATTCAAGTGTATAATATTTACCATCCAACATTTTTAGCTCGACAATTGAACATGTAAGTCCAGAACGTGTAGGCGCTGGTCTTGTCCGGGTACAACTTGCGATATGTGTCGACGAACCCGTCGCCGAGCAAGTCCGTCATTCCCGCGCGCTCCTCGTCCGTAAAGCCGGCGTTCTTCTTGTTTGTTTTAGGATTCGCAAGATCTGGAAATACAATTAGATAAAAAGGCAATTCATCCACGATCTATGATCCCATAAACTAACTTGAGTATTGCCGTCGATTTTGTTGGTATAATACCACAAGAATAGTTACGTACTTTTTTCCTCAGGAATTATTTATGTATGAATTAAATTTAAATGCGTTGGGTACATTCTCTATTTTTAGATTAAAAAAAACTTACCTATTTCATTGTGCGATACATTCATATCGCCGCAAATAATTACAGGTTTTTTCTTATCTAGTGATTTAACGTGTTTCCTAAACTCTTCGTTCCATTTAAGCCTTTTCGGTAAGGTCACCAGTTTTCGGCCGGCGTTGGGCACGTACGTACAGATTAAGTAGAACTGTTCGTATTCTGCTGTTATGATGCGACCTTCGCTGTCTAATTCCTCATCCTGCAGCCCATATTGTACGTTCATTGCCAGTTTCGTTGTATAAATACCTACGCCCGCGTAGCCGTCTTGTTCACTGCATAACCAGTACGCATGATAGCCGGGAACGTTTTTGATAGGCTCCGGCAATTTCTCTTTTGAACATTTTATCTCTTGAAGACACAGTATATCTGGTTTCTCGTACTGCATATATTCCAAACCACCTTTGTCCATCCACGCTCGAATACCATCAACGTTCCAACTGGAAATTTTGAAATTCCAATCTTTACCTTGACTCGTTTTGGAACCACTAGAAAAATTTATGTCTTCGTAATTTGTGGCTGTTTTGTTTTTAGCTGGTGCTTTCTTTTTGGTATCTTCTGCTCCGGCTGAAAACGCGGTTTACTGGCCTTAGAAGATCATATAAATTAAAATGTTACACAACTTAGACAACTAATGATATACAGAAATTGAAGACATGTACGGTAGGTATTCCTACAGTAAGCTGGCAAAGCGGGCGAAGTATAGACCACGTCTCTTTAAATACCTAAACATTACAAGCCATTTCTTCCTCATTGTACCTCTTATTGAAACCGAGTTTTTTACTTTATAAAGTCATCTTTATGTATGGTTAATTTCCTCGTTAACATCCTACGTTATGGATCTCCTATCACATAGCATTAGATGACCAGATTTTTTTTAATTGTTCATTTTCCCCTTTTACGCGATCAACCTGAAAATGTTTCCTTCAGTATGTACCCATATCAATTTTAAAAAGCATTTTCGATATTCTTTAATTAAAGGTTTTTTTTGTGGTGTGCCAGCTCACGCATAGAGCCTCTAGATCCAAAATAAAAACGCTAATGAGTTTAAATGTTTAAAAAGTTCATACTAACATTATAAATACGACAGTTTAGATGGACGTTTGTTAGTAGCTAATTTCAGGCAGGCTTTCAGTAGGCTCCTGCATCCCGCACGGATGAAGTCACAGGCATAAGCCAGTAATGTATAAATCAACAAAAATTTTTAGCTTTCTAGCTTTAATAACTACAATTACTACTTTACTATACTTGAAATAGAGTCGAGCGGATTGTCTGCACTTAAAAGCTGTTTTTTTAGGTATATAATTTTGTAAGACAAACATTTTTCCCTAATAAGAGATAAGATTCTTACTTCCTTAATAACAGTAGACGCAGTTTAATTAATTTTTAAAGTGAGATCGTGGGAAGTAAATTCATAACCCTGATCAAAGTTTCAATGAGAGTAGTCTAAATGTTAATTAATTTTAAATACTACCTATTTAATTTCTATGTTTAAAATAAAATTATCTATCTAAGAACCAGATAGGTATCAGCTTCTAAAACTGAATTCAATTGCAATTCTAAAATATTGTCATCTAGAAACTGAACTACAATGTACTTTATAAAATAATATTTGTAAGCGATCTATGCAGGCGATAAAGTACTATTGTAACTTGTTAGTTATAGTCAAATATAGCTTGGCCAGGAAAATAAAACATCGCGCCATGTTGCGGGAAACATATGCCACTAATTTTGGGTAATGGCAACACATATTTCATTAAATATAAAAAAAAAACAATTCCATTGTCGTTGAATAGCCTTTTTATTGCATTCACTGTATAATATACGAATTTATCGATCAAGTGGTACGTCAATATTAAAAAAAAAGCATTTAACATGGAATTAATCTGAAATTGGTGACTTTTAAATGACATTAATTCGGAGAACGAGTTGACGTAGGTATAGAATGTTGCAATATGAAAAGCGATTGTGGCGTCATCGTGACAGTTATGATATATTTCTGGTCAAGCTATAAATTAGGTTATAATAGCGACTATATTACCCTTCCACTAAAATACTCTACCTGAAGATTTAACATGCATTACATAAATATAGGAAAGTTATTAAATAAATTCCAGCAAAGCCATTTGGTAAACCATTTATTAATCATAATTCACAATTGTAATAAAGAAACAATGTCCACAAGTCCGTATTTAATTAACAAAACTAATTACCCTTATCGTCAGCGGCCTTACGCCGCCGCTTGTTGTTGGATTCGCCGGTGTCCTGTATGTCCTGTTCCGGCTCGGCCGCCTTCGCCGCCGCACCTTTCGCACCTCTTTTACCTTTAGCTGGTTTCACTTCAGGAGCTTTTTCTTCTACTTCTTCCTCTTCTTTGGAATCTGCAAATACATATAAACTTTAGTACATATGCACATTAAAAACATTTTTTTTTTGTTACTAAAAAATCTACCATATTTATTATGGTACTGTAAATGTAAACAAAAATAATATTAACATACCTTTGCTTTTGTCGTCTTTTTTAGCTCCTCGACCTCGTTTCTTAGTTGTCTGTGTTTCTTCAACTACATCCTCATCTTCTTGTTCTTTAGGCTGTGCTTTTTTCCCCTGGTTTTTCCGACTTTTGGTTTCTTTCTTTTTTGGCTCTTCCTCAACAGTATCTTCTTCCTCCTTCTCCTGATCTGATAATGCAACATCTGTCTCTATTTTCTCTTTGCTTCCTTTGTTCTGCTTCTTTTTACCTTTTGCTGCAGGCGGCTCTGGTTTCACCTCCTCCACTGCTTCTGCTTTGTCTTCCTCTTCTATATCATTGCTTGGCTTTATTTGTGCTTTTTTACCCCGGCCTCTTCCACTGGGTTTTGGCTTTTCTTCAGCAACATCAGGATTTTTAGCTACTTCCTCTTGAACTTCCAGTTTTGCGTTTTTCCTCCCCCTTCCAGTTTCCTTAGGTTTATTTTCTGGTACAGTTTCTTTTTTTGTTTGTTTCTTGCGTCCCCTACCACTTGCAGGTTTTGCCTCTTCTGAGTGTCCATTTGTTTCATCATCCTCTCCAAGTTCACTTTGTTCATCTGGAATCTGTTCCTCTTCAGGAGATGAATTGTCACCATTTGACTGCTCTTCCGCCTTTTCTTCAGAATTCTTTTTTTTGCTCTTTTTAGCTGGAGGGCAAACCTCTTCATTATCACCATTTATGACTTCTTCTTCATTTGCTTTTTTACCACGTTTTGTCTTTTTTTCTACAACAGCTGTCTTAATATCCTCAGCCTCGGTTGGTTCTGGTTCAGCTGCTTGTTTTCCTTTTCGACCTTTCTTTGCAGGAGCAGTTTCTGCAACCTTAACATCTGCAGCTTTCTGAAAGTTAAGTTAAATGGCATACAAGATATCTCTCTATTACTGTTTTATCAATATCTCAATTTACTTAAAGCTAAACATCTTACAATTATTACAAAAGGCACTGTAAAATCAATATATACCAGAGACATAGTCATGATCAATATCATTTCTCCTAAATGTGTTTTTTTTTATACAAGAAGGGGGGCAAACAAGCGGCGGGATCATAAGAGTGATCATCAACGCCCATGGACCCCAGCAATACTAGAGGAACCACAGGTGCGTTGCCAGCCTTTGAGATAGAGGTATGCTCGCTTCTTGAAGGACCCTAAGTATGACTAATGACTCACTCCGCTGTAAAATTGGACACATGTTTCTTTTACTTTAGCACTTATAAATGAGCAGTTCCATCTATACCTATAATATTTAAATATCTTTAGAACTCTATTATTTTCTCTTCAGTTAGTTCAATATGTTACACTTTAGTGTTTCTAATGTGTTAAAAATAAGTGTAACTTAAACTATGAGATGTATTTGTCAAATATAACATATGTGATTATATAAAACTTGTAAATTATGTTGAAAATAAATAAATTAAAATAGTATGAAGTTGTATATAACAGGGTGGTAGTTTTGTCAGACGTTTGTTATGTATAAAATATCCAAACAAATAATCACCAAATGAGATTTTAATATCTTCATAAAACATCAGGTATTTTACATGATAAATTATGATGCTGGAGTCTAACCCATAGTAACACATACAGTCAAAGTCATGTTTACATTCTGATAAGCATGTCTTAACACAAAATAAGAGCATTAGTGATGGTACAGAACACTATTTGTTCTATTAACACATTTAAAAAAGATCTTTTTAAATTATTGCAATAATAGAAATTCAACAAAACAATTACACAAGTAGAACATGTCTGTACTATCTGAAATAAAATATACAACATAAAAACAATAAACTTAATTCCAGTGAGTTTTAAGATAAAATGTACTGTTTGTTTCATTCTGTACTTTGACATTTAAATACGAGTTTTACAACTCTAGCATCACGTATTAGGATACGTTATTTTTTCTATATGAAGTTTGGCTTCAGTAATCAGTAATATACATATCTCTTCACATACATAAGGATTTTTTTGTTATCAAATGCGCCATTTTACACAATCCATTATAATTGTAATATGATTATATATTGCCTATAGCAAGACAAGACAAGCACGCGGTAAATCAAATGCGCCGTTGTCAACATTATATTTACATATGGTACACAGTAAATAACATGTTTTCGATTACCATACTTTCTCATTTAGGATAAACCAATAGTAACTGAAGTAAACCAATAGATAAAGTATAAAATGTAGCCAATAAGTACCACATAATGTAAAAGTACATGAGAAATTTTGAGGTTCTATGAAGGTTTTTAGTTAATTTAACATACCTTGCCTTTAGCAGATCTTGGAGCCATTTTAACAAACTAAAAACTTATTATGAATTCACTTAATTTTAAACATACGCTCACAGCTAACGCGTCTTCAAAAATGGGTGGCGAACGAAGTTTCCGGTATAATGACAATGACAAGCGTCGCTGATGGCGCCAATTTTTTTGTACTTATCTTTTTCAAACAAAATGAGCCACAGGAAACGATGTTTTGGGGTTCACAATTTATTTCTTGATTACGTAACATTTTTAATGAATTTTCGAAAGCAAGCAGAATGTTCATATAATTAAAATAACGGAAATTGAAAAGTGGATCATTACACCTTATAGAAGTTTGCTTGAATGACTCAAATCCAAACTTGTGAAACTTCTCGTAAAAAATATTGAACGAATTCTTTTTATTTGACATTGACATATGACATGACACTTGATGTGGCACGGATTTTTAAGACACATGTTTGAATCTTAGCTTCGACTATAAGTAAAAAACTAAAAACCTTTTCGTTATAAAAAGTACACATAATGGTAAGTAATTTGGTTTCAATATAACTTTCCGTTCTTGTAAGATTTTACACGAAAAATGGTTCTAAAGTGTGTACTCTGTAATTTTCAAATCATATATTTTTTTGTACATTTAAATGTAATTAACACATTATACCGCCTGATATTATTACGATTTAGTTAATACTACTATAATGTTGTTAGACAATTACTTTACGAGAGATTTATTTCCGTCTGAACAAATATTTTATTTTCTAACATAGTTTCGATTTACAGACAACTATAGACCGGAAAGGTACCTTTAAGGTTGAGTACCTTCAGGAAATTGAGAAAAATGTCCAAAAACAATGGGAAGAAGAAAAGATCTTTGAAATGGAGACACCCACTGATGGGGAAGATCATGAAAAATTTATGTGTACTTTTCCTTATCCTTATATGAATGGACGGTTGCATTTGGGTCACACATTCTCACTCTCTAAGTGCGAGGTTGTTTCTTTTTTCTATTTAAATGTCTTGTTTTATTAAATGTATGTTACATACTTTATGATATTATTCTAGTTTGCAACAAGGTATTACCGCCTTAAAGGAAGAATGGTCCTGTTTCCCTTTGGTTTCCATTGTACTGGAATGCCTATTAAAGCATGTGCAGATAAGTTGAAACGGGAAATGGAGATGTATGGTTGCCCACCTATTTTTCCTGATGACCAGGAAACTGTTGCAAAAGATGAAGGGGATGTTGTTCCCAAAGACAAAAGTAAAGGAAAAAAAAGTAAAGCTGTAGCTAAGACAGGAGCTGCTAAATTTCAGTGGCAGATAATGCAAAATTTAGGTATTCCAGAAGATGAAATTAAAGAATTTGCAAACGAAAGCTACTGGCTGGACTATTTCCCACCTAGGGCTGTCACCGATTTAAAAAGAATGGGCATCCATGTAAGTCATTAATCATATGCAGACAAATTTATTTATATTTAAAACTATTTTTATTTACATATTCGTCACTTGTCAATAAATTTTGCCGTTAAAGACTAAATATTTTACAAAAAAAAAAATATTTAAAATGTTCTATGGTATTTCATGTAGAACAATAATCTTATAAGCGAAAAATTACATGGATATTAAGAATTAAATGAAATTGATGACTGTTTGTACTACAGGTAGATTGGAGGAGAAAATTCATTACAACTGATGCTAATCCGTTCTATGATTCATTTGTAAGGTGGCAATTTTGGCTTCTTAAAGAACGCAAGAAGATAATGTATGGTAAACGGTACACAATATTCTCACCATTGGATAAACAACCTTGTATGGACCACGATCGCAGCACAGGTGAGGGTGCCGGACCCCAAGAGTACACTCTGATCAAACTTGAGGTCTTGAAACCTTTTCCAGATGTATTAAAGTAAGTTGTAACAAGGGTTATCTTTTGTAGTGTAGAGAACAATGATGTCGGAAAACTTTAGTACTCAGGTTAAGTTTCTTCTCTTAACAATGTTTTTTATTATTTATGCATAGTTTAATTGTTATTAAGCTTATACATATGACACAAATTTTAGAGGTGAATAATATGTAATATTTTAGGAAATTTGGTGATAAACCAGTTAGTTTTGTCGCGGCAACACTTAGACCCGAAACTATGTATGGTCAGACCAATTGTTGGGTGCATCCTGATATCAAGTATATTGCATTTGAAACTGTAAACGATGGTATTTTCATATGTACACGTCGTGCAGCTAGAAATATGTCTTATCAAGGCTTCACCGCAAAAGATGGAGAGTTCAAGATAGAAATGGAGATTTTAGGTCAAGATTTATTGGGAATTGCATTAAAGTCCCCGTTGACTAGCTATCCGAAAATATATTCACTGCCAATGCTAACTATAAAAGAAGACAAAGGTACTGGTATTGTTACCAGTGTTCCGTCAGATTCTCCAGACGATTATGCTGCATTAGTAGACCTTCAGAAGAAGCCAGCATTCAGAGAGAAGTACGGAATTCAAGATGATATGATACTGCCATACAAACCGGTCCCAATTCTTGAAATTCCAGAGTACGGTAACCTGTCTGCTGTACATGTCTATGACAAATTAAAGATACAAAGTCAGAACGACAAGGAAAAGTTGACACAAGCCAAAGAAATGGTTTACCTAAAAGGTTTCTATGACGGCGTTCTTTTAGTCGGTGAATACAAAGGAAGTAAGATTCAAGATGTTAAAAAGAATTTGCAAACGAAATTGATAAAAGAGAACGGAGCAGTGGTGTACTATGAACCAGAGAAGACGATTATTTCAAGGTCTGGTGATGAATGTGTTGTAGCACTCTGTAATCAGTGGTACCTTGTCTATGGGGAGGAGGTATGGAAGGCGCAAGCAGAGAAAGCTTTGGCAGCAATTAACACTTACCATGATGAAGTTAGAAAGAATTTCCAAGCAACACTCAATTGGCTGCATGAGTATGCTTGCTCTAGGACTTACGGACTTGGTATGTTAGTCTATATCCAACAAAGAAAATATATTTGCGTAACAAACTGTTTGAAACAAATTAATGTATATACTAGCTGTCACACGCGACAACCAAATTTCATTGAGATTCGTTCTAATTATATCGTCTAAAAAACATATATCCATCCAACCGTGAAATCTTTTGCACCTTTAATAATAGCAACATTTATAAACAACTAGCTGACCCCGCGAACTCTGTTTCGCCTTAAAGGCAGATAATATCGTGGTCACTGATAACTTTCAATATAATTGATATCTCTAGTGTATTTGATTAACAATTTAGTTTTTATAT
>JAODUI010000028.1:7095887-7122232 GCA_027563995.1 Papilio gigon
GTGCACCAACACTGGGGCACAAACAACACATATGTAAATACCAATTTATATCAGACTAATATAATAGTAATGATTACTCCCGTTACGTATAGTTATCATTTTCTATCTGTCTGTGCAAATATTAATACACACGCTGACGCGAGCAGTGTACGTACTGAATGGCGCGAGGTGTTCCAGCAGGGGCAGGGCGACGTCGGCGTAGTGCGCAGGCGGGCAGTGCAGCAGCAGGGGGCGCAGTGCCGCACGCAGTACGCGCCGCAGCCAGTGGTCGGGCAGGCAGGCCGGCGCGTGCAGCAGCGCGCCTGCAACGAACCGCGCCAGCCCCGCAGCGCCGTACAGCTCGCGGCCCAGCGACGCCGCCGCAGCGCCCACCAGGTGGCACACCTGTTAGATGTATATAATTTTCTACGTATTTTGGTTGAACGACATACTTTTCTAGCCTACTTCACATATCCGTTTTTGGTTGGTATTATATTTTTCGGCTTTGTGGTATACTGTAAGTTTGCTCACGTTGTCGTGCAGCGTGTGTAGATAGTTTTGCATGCGGTCCTGCGGCTCGGTAGGCGCTGGCGGGGCGTCGTCGCGCAGGCCCAGCAGGTTGTGTCGCTCGGCGGGCGGCGGCAGCAGAGCGCGCCGGTGCGCCGGATGACGCAACGCGGCGGCGCGCGGCTCGTGCAGCTCGTGCAGCGCGCGCGCCAGCGCTAGCGCGTGCGGCAGTAGCGGCAGCACGTGCGCACTGCATGGATTGCGCCACACCGGGTTGCCGGATGACGTCACGCCCGCGCCAAACCCGCCGCGAGAAGCTCTGCGCACACACAAACATATACATACAACACACGCAACGAGAGAATAATTACAAAATGTTTTTATTAAGACATTCGACGGTAGTTTTTTTTTCTGTGATATAGTAAAACTAACTTGTCCGGGTCAGCGGGCACGTGCGTGCGCTTGACGACGCCGAGCAGCAGTGTGAGCGCGTGCAGCAGCGTGCTGCGCGCACGACCGCGCTCCTCGTCATCGGCGGGCGGCGCGTCGAGCCCTACTAACCGCGCCAGCGCCTCCGCCGAAGACACGTGCGGGGCCAGCGCCGCCCAGCGCGAGCTGCAGTCGCCCAGCACCTAAGGCACGATACAATATGTACTTTTTTCTTCATAGAGTTATATTTACTGCTAGTAGTAGATCAGATTGTATTGTAAAACAGTAAATATCGAGATAATAAATAATATAACTGTTTTTTAGATTTTACTACGTTTCTATGTTATTGATTTTAGTTTTTACCTGCGCGACGAGCGCCGTCTGCCGCTCGTAGCAGCAGAAGTGGTTGGAGACAAGCAGCAACGCCTCCTGTATGGTGACGCTCTCCACCGCGCTGAGGTCGGGCCGGGCCAGCGCCGCGCGGCACATCTCGTTCAGGCGCCCGAACACTGGTAGTAGCAGCAGCGGGTACTGCACAACCACATCTCATTAATTAGAGCTATCCTTTTTATAGAATTTAGGAAAAACACTTCCTATAGAATTGAATTTAATGCTTGTTTCATCGGTAATATCTGATTATTTCTGACTCTTGAAGATATAGACTTCCGCAAATTGTTGTTCTTCGACGTGTGCAGTGCTTGTATTAATATAAAAATTAGATGTATGTAGTTGTCACCTTAGAGCCGAGTTTGACTAGGAGTCCTGCCGCGTGTCTGCGCACGTTCTTGACGCTGCGCGAGCGCCGGTCTTCGGGCGGCTCGCCTTCGTACACCAGCGCCGCGAAGATCTTATCCAGCACTCGGGGCAGCAGTTCCGCGCCCGCTTCGCCTACTCCTGGACCTATGTTTAAACAGTACTTTTACATTTTTTTCACTAGTTCATGATATTTTAGCTGTATTTAATTTTATTCAAGGTCGCAACCGGCTAGTTGGCTGTACGCGCAGCTGAGGAAGACGAACAGCGCGGAAATGAGAGACAGCAGCAAGGAGAGCAGCAGTGGAGGCCGTGGCTGGGAGTCGACGCAGCGGCGCAGCAGGCGCAGGCCCGCCGCCGCGCACGGACGCGGCTCCGCCTGCAGCAGTCGCGACAGCACCACATCCAGCACCTGCACACAAACAATCTTCTTCAACATCCTGTCAGTTAAATTGCCCTCGCTACAACTCATGGGTTCATCGACACGTTGGATGTACCGAGTCGCAGATATTTGAAAAATACTATGCGTGCAATGTTATTGGTTGATTGTACAGCCACTTGCAACGTTTTTAGACAGAAACTACTCATAAAGGTAGCATTATTTGTATCAGATTTGACCATCATATTAATTTTTATATGTGACGATTTATATGAAGGGGCTCAAGTAAACTTACATGATTTCCTAAAATGTACTGTAGTCCATTATTATAATCAGTAATTAACAGGGAATCCGTACCTGAGACAGCGCTTCCCACTCGACGTGCAGCGGGTGCGTGACGTCGATATGCGGCGGGCAGGAGTGCACCTTGTCGAGCGCCGCCTGCGTCCACTGCTCCACGTACGACCACGTCACCAGCGGCGCTGCTATCATACAATACCTAGTATCATACAATATGGATTTAAATACGAGAGTTATTTATTACATACAAAATGTATTTTAAACCCTTTTTCCACTAATTACTACTAGTCGCTAATTGAAACGTTTTATTTATTTAACGAAAGATCGCAAATCGTCATTCTTCAGACTCAGAACAATGTAACAAAATTTAAGTACAAAGAGGGGGGGGGGGTAATGGGAAGCGGGGGAGAGGAAAGCGCTGCAAGCCGATGACCTTGAATCGTCAATATGTTTGAAAAGCCTTATACTAATATCAATCTAACGACAATACATAGATTGCTTTAAGCGTTTTGACATACGAAAGCTTTTGAAATATGTTGATGTAACTTACCTAAAACTATCTAATATTTCCGTCCGACAACGGCTAAAGAATATCGCGAACTCCTGCTCGCTGTCGTAGTCCATGCAGGCGTACGCCACTTCATCGGACACGCCGTTGGCGCGGGAAGATGGGTAGGACACCTTAAAATTACATTCACTGTAGTATAGCTATAAAAACTTTTTTTATTTAAAAAGAGTTTCATACCAGCTATTATATTGGCAGTACTGTTCAAGTTAGCATTTATTTTCATTAAGTGGATTTATTTCTGGTGGTACATGGCGTATTAGTTTTGTCTATAAACTTTAAACATGTACATAAATATTGGTAGTCTATTGAGAGCTGAGGATTCAAGACTTACTTTTAAAACTTTTGGTGCGGCGGCCTGCAGCCACCTGGGTACTACCGCGACGACCAGCGGCAATTTGGATATATGGTCGTGCTTCAGGAAGGCCAGCCACACCGAGTTGGCGGTGTGCGCCAGCGTCAGCGAGGGATGTGAGGTGAGCAGCAGCGTGGTCTCCAGGAGCACGGGCAGCCAGGCCTCCACGTTGCTAGCGTTGGACCACAGCGTCGTCAATTGCTGCGCCAATCCTGCTAAGACCTAAAAAAGTTACAGACATGCCAAACAGGTTTACACAATAAACATTTTCGAACATCACTAATAAGATATTTTTTTTCTTTCAAATGAATTTTAAAAGTACTAAATAAAGTTAATAAGTAACTGGCTTTTGTCTGCTACTTCGTACGCACGGAATTAAAAAAAAGTTTATTGGTGGCCTATTCGATTTTCAAGACTATGTTTTACATTAATGCTAAATTTATCTACAACTGCGTAACTGCTTTGAAACTACGAAATAACAATTCCACCCATTAACTTTTGGCATCATAAAAAAACCAAATAAACCAGATCGCCTAGATCCCTCTTTGCCATATTTACCATAATAATTAAATGTTTATTACCTGTGATAGTTTCTTCAGAAACAAATATTGTTTCTCGTCCGCTGTCCCAATACTGGCCAGTGCTGCTCGATGGATTGATGAGATTGCATCTTCACTAAATAATATCATTAACGGCTTACGCTCCTTTGTCTAAAAAAAATTTAAAATTACAACACACTATACCTACCCTATACCCTATATAGACAGCATGATGTTTTTGTAATTTCTTAACTTACAGAGCCTTTTCTATTGACAACTTGTAACAAACACTCTGCAGCTGGCAATCGGAACACTTCATCTTGCAGCAGTATGCATAGAATTTGCAGCAGTCGGCCATCATTCATAACAACATGGTTTGTGGACACCCATTCAACAAAACCAGTAAGGGTTAGTAACACCACCTGTAATAAGAACATTATCTTAACAAGGCATATTGATGATGATTACATTCATCATCATCATCAGCTATTGTCTGCCAGACAGCGAAATAAAAATGTGATTGTGAATTCCATATTTTTTCTGAATATAATACAAAACAAAACCAATTTTGATAATCTTTGCACCGATATAAAAAGCTAAAATATTATTATAACCTGTACAACACGACCATTGCTTGCAGCAGCGGCATAGTCCCCAGCTGCAGTCTTCTCTCTGAACTCTTGAACATGAAGCTCTATGAGACGCATGAAGAATGCAAATATCTCAGCCATATTGCTTGTCAGTGCCTGGTAGATGTCTTTGCGGCGCTGATGTTGCTCCAAGGTCTGTAATAGTTAAAAACATATTTATTCAAGCGACCTATTGATTAGTAATAAATTGCATGACATCCTATTTTTTCATTCATTTAAATGTCAATACAGTGGTAATGTCTATAATGAAAAAATTTAATTAGCTGATGAAGTTTAGTTTTCTAAATACATTTTTTTAATTGTAATTAACTACTAGTGATCTGTACTATAGTTGTATTTTTCAAATATTCTTAAATTAGAGTTTAACCTGTAATGTGGCAACATCTTCAACAAGCCGCAGAAACACATGTAGAACTATTTGTGTGTGTAAGTGGCCATGGGAACATGCATCACTGAGTTCCGCAAGCAATGTTGGCCACTGCTGAGGCCACTCGCGTTTGATCATCTCAACTATAACCCGAGCCAGTGCATCATTAAGATGGCCTGTCTCCCAGCCACCCATATATAGCAACTTCATTGCATTTTCCTGAAATAACAAAATATGACATATAATTTGTGGAAGTTACAAAAAATATGTTAAAATATGTCTCAGCATAGAGGCAGCATTTACTTTAATGTACAGGTGTTCCCATCCACCCCATGCCAACATTTATGGAATGTAAAGGTCACCTTAATAAATATTTTTTCTGCTTGTGTTATCTGTGTCCATCTATACTTGACAGTGTGTTCCATCAGCTGCAGACCAAAATGTTTAACAACAGCTGAATATTGACTACCACTTGCTAGGAGAAGTCCTGCTTGGGCGCACCATGGTGAATTCTCTTTGAAACTGTAAAAAAAATATATATATTAAAAATTAAAACAACCTTTACACTTAACTAAATTATCTACAATGTTAGTACTTTAAAGAAACCTTTAAATAGTGTCCTATTATACTGTTTTAAATATATTTATTAGCCAGGTGAAGCTCTGTAGCTTCAAAGTCTTAGAACATAACATGTGTTACCTTTCACAAGCATTGTAAGCTTGGTTTCGGGCGTCATGTGACACGGCTGCATTCAATGTGAGTTCCACTGCTCGGCTCAATTCATCAGCTATGAGACCAACCTCCCCAGCCATGTCACCATTCACTGCCTCTACATTCATTGCAGCTATCTTTTACTGTGAATTTAATACAATTAATTATAAGACATAGTCTACAATTATAACATACAACAGTATCTTTATAAATTATTTGAAATAAATTACACTGATCAAAACTACTTTTTTGTTTTGAAAAAAAAATACTCTACTCACCTACTTTTCCTAACTAGAAAATTGTCATACAGCTTAATGCATTTCACATTTCGATTAACACCATACTGAAAAGACTACCTAATTTTTAACAACGACTACAGGCATAAAATAAAGGAATTTTTATGGCATGTACCCGGTGGCAGCAAAATATTAATTAAAACACTTAAGCCCTGATAAATACTAGAACTATAAACAAACTGCAAAAATAATATGTCAAGTTTATGTTTTTTGTGCAACACTTCAATTTACGACATAATTAATAAAATTACATTCAAAACATAGGAAATACCTCGTGTCGTTTTGACTGAAAAGAATCAGAGTGAACCTAGCCATAAACAATATTTAATCAACACTTGACTTGAAACCTAACAAACCTTTTTTTTTGTAAACCGGTATTTATCATAACTTTGAAAGCCATGAATTACACTTAGAGTATGCTGTGATTGAAGTCAAAATTTAGGTAGTCCTTACATATAGAAATTCGTGTTAGGTGTCATTTATTTCAAAACCAATTTTTCGCCGAAGATTTCCGATTTCGCTTGATATTTATGTTTCCGGTTCTTTGTCTATGAAAGTCAATGTTGTGGTTTGTGTTGTTGTTTTGATTTTGACAGATACTAGCGAATTGAATTTAAAAATTGGTGTCTTTGAATTTTCCTACTTGCTTTTCCTTTGTTTCGTGATTTGTAAGTCGCTGATATTTACGACTTGTTTTGGATATTTGTAGTTGCCTTGCATTAATACAATTATGTTTTAAGAAGCAAAAAACGTTTAAGATTTATTTTTGCTAGTAAGTGATAAAAAATAGTAATGGATTCGAGTTCCCTTAAACCATCTTTGGATAAACAACTTAAAGGTCACCAAGGCGGGATTACCGCTTTGTTTTATAATCCTAACGATACACAAATTGCTAGCAGCTCCTTGGACCATAGCGTCTTGGTAAATTTTAATATTTTTATGTTATTTTATTTAAATAAAAAAACAATCTTTAATTTTATTTTGATGTTTAAAATAAATACAGAGATTTTAAAGATATAATATTTGCATTCGCACATAGTTTTCACTATGAAATATGATTTTTAAATGTTTATTTTTCAGCTATGGGATCTGAGTCGGCCAATGCGCAGTTATAGATTCCAAGGACATGAAGAAGCTGTAATGGATGTAACATTCTCTCCGCGGGGAAAGTATATGGCGTCTGCCTCACGTGATAAAACTGTTAGATTATGGGTGCCAACAGTCACAGGAAGTACTGGAGTATTCAAAGCTCACTCACAAACAGTACGATCTGTACAGTTTAGTCCTGATAGCTCTCGGGTAAAGTGTATTATAAATTAAATTCTTATCCAGAATAAGAGATACTTAAATTATTAAACTACTACTTAAATCTACTTAAATTATATTTGTTAAATAACTCTTTTTGTAGATATTAACTGCATCAGATGACAAGATAATAAAGCTGTGGTCAAGTGAAAAGTATAAATTTATTTCATCATTTGTTGGGCACACCAATTGGGTGCGCTGTGCCCGCATGTCGCATGATGGGTCTGTTATAGCGTCATGTTCTGATGACAAGACAACTCGCCTGTGGAGCCCGGACACTGGGAAGTGTATACATGAGTATAAGGACAATAAGGTCTATGCCACACATCTATCATGGCATCCGTCTGGTTGTTACATCGCTATAGGATCATCACATGGAAATGTTATGGTTTATGACATTAGAACTCACAACCTCGTCCAGTATTATAGGTATTTATCATTCACTTTGTTCCAACTTGAATATTTCTGATTCCACCAATTACCACTGTTGTAACACCTGTATATGAATATGTTATTACAACAGAACTATATATTGTTTTGGTAGCTTTTTACATAAAAAAAAATTATTTCAGCATACACACTGACGCAGTTACACAATTAGCATTTCATCCTAGTGGGAGTTACATTTTGACATCTGGAAAGGATGGCAAAATAAAGGTAACATTGGTTTTAAGTCAACATACACACTCCTTTTATTGTTAACTTAACAAACTATCTTAAGTTTCTCTTATAATAATTTTAGTTAATATGTTCTAGTAAAAGAAAACTTATTTTATTTGCCATACATTTATTTTTGGCTTTTTTGTCTATTAAGATTTTAGATTTACTGGAAGGACATCCTATATTCACTGTCACGGGTCACAATGGCGCTGTTAATTCCGTTAACTTTTCAACTAGCGGTAGTGGTTTTGCGTCAGGCGGTGATGACAAAATGGTAAAAAAAAAATATTTAAAACGGTTCTTATGAAATAGTGTATGTACTAACATATCTTATATATTGTAGGTTTTCATATGGCGAACGAATTTTGCTGAATTTGCTGATGAAGGGAAAGAAAATGAGGAACACAATCAACCTAAGTCGGCACCACAAAGTGCGAAACAAAAACTATCGTCCACCAGAAGAACTCAGGTTGTCAAAAAAAGATAATGTTTGAGATAAGTAGAATAAATATTGCAATTGAAGTCAGTTAGTATTGTAATTGTAAAAGGAGCTTTGTGTAAATAAGTTGTTAAACTTTATTTATCATAGAAAAGTATCTTAGGAATACTGTAATAATAAATAAAATGTTCAAAGTACTATATATGTGTAAGTCAAAAAACAATATAATAATAAGATTCATGTAAGGAAGGGATCAAAGTAAAGATTGAATATATTTGTATGCATATTTAGATGTTTTAAAATGTAGCCAAATAAGGAATTCGTTAGTAATATCTGAAAAGTAATTTAAATTTAATTTTTAAGAGCTTATTTCATCCAAAAATAGTTTTTATTTTGTAGATACTACCTCCCTTAGTATTGAAATAATTCTACGAATATTTAAGAAAACAGTCTGCAAGTGAACTGAATTTAATATTAAATTCATCTGAACTAGGGTGCAAGGTTATGGTACAAATGCTATCACAGCTCCAAGTATCCTATTGTCACATTTGTCCACCTTGATGATCCTCCAAACATGGAAGAACCTGTTGCTAGCAGTACTTTCTATGAAGAAACAAATGAAAACTTACGAAATGTGACCGATCCAATAAACATCACATTTGAAAAAGAGCCATCTAAGAGTGGATCTAGAATTGACATGGGTCCAGAGGTTGGGTCACCGACATTCAGTGTTGGGCATATAAGCCACATTCCACGTACACCTCCAAATCCTTCGACGTACCGAGTACCTTCTGTTATCAACTGCTCTGCTAGAGACAATAAAGAAGATTTGTTTGGAATGATAAAACTTAAGGAGACTGACATATGTTATACAAGTGGCACAATAGAGTGGGTAGGTCGCAAGAGAACATTTCCTTTAAACACAGGCTTTAAAGTTATCAGTGACAGCCACTGTTCTAAAAATGAGACTTGTGTTAAAAGAGCAAAGAGAGACCCTGCACCAAGTAATTTGAATAAAATAAAGGAGTGTGATTGTGCTGACATGTTACCCACAGTCAATGCTATTGTTGATCATTTAAATGCCTTGCATGAAGCTGTGGACATTGTTGACTTGAGACTTAATACCTTAGAAGAAGTTGCTATTAATTAGTACTAATGAGTAAAATAACTGTTTATGAAAATAAATTTATTAAATACTGTACTCTGAAAAATATAATTAATGTAATATCAATAACAGTTTTCTTATTTACAAACAAATAATAACATGATTTAAGAACATGTCATACAGAACTACGAAATAATAAAATTTACTTCTTAATGAGAAGCTATACATGTAAGAACAACTGAAATACAATATTTATAAAACTTGGGTCACAGCTTGTAACATTAATACCTGCCTTGATTTCCTTATAATTACTTTGCAAAGATTTATCATTATTGTGTTCCAACGTAGGTTGTCTTCTTTCCGGTCTTCTTGATAACCTCTAACAGCTGTTCCGCACTCAGGGAAGATGATACGGTTACTTTTTGGTCAGGGAGACTAATAGACACTTCGTTAACGCCTTGGCCTTTTAACCTGTTGAGTACCCTCTCTACAGCACCAGAGCAGCCTTCGCATGTCATTTCTACGTTAAAGATGTGGGTCTGTAACAATTTACTTAATTTTGTTATCAAATATTCAAGAGTCACTTATGTTTATTTACCTATATTCTTACCGAAGACATGTTCGTGCACTTGTAATAGAAACAAAATATATAAGAAATAACTAGGAAAGGACTAAAGTACTGGCAATTTATTAGAAATTACAGAATATTAAATAATGTCTTATCGATAGATAAATTTTATCAAATCAGTAAACGTAACTTGACAGGTTAACGACCCTTAACCCTATTTTAATAGAGTGAAGTATACAAAAATCGGCAATAGCAAATCTTTTTAACAATTATGCCTTATTTTTTTAAAATAGCATATTTGTAAATGAAAGTCTTAAAAAGCAAATTTGGTACTAATAAAATTATTTAAAAAAGAAAAAATACCTTATATTTATACTGTGTTGATAATATCATTGACAAAATATGTGATTTATCTGCCGGCTCTACTCTCTATATCTCTGCCTGTTTGACAAATAGGCAACTGAAATATGGTGTGCCCGTATAAGTTTTTTTATTTATTAAGTGTTTCAGAATTTTTGTTATAGCTTAGATAGAATTAGAAACATGTCACTTAATGAGAGCTTAAAAGAACTAGGCTGGTAAGTAGTCGAATGACAAATGCAGACATGCAACTATGATTGCATTTATATTTCCGATTATCGTATGTTTCCAGGCATCTCACACAGGAAGGGATTGATACAATTAGTGAAAATGGTGAAATACAGGATGTAAATATCATTAGCCGAAAAGCTTTAGACGTAAGTACACATCTAAATGATTTAACGCGATGACTAGTGGTACAACATTATGGTTCATAATTACAAATTTGTATTTCCGCGATGTTGCAGTATGACTTGAGGGAAATAGGAGACGCTGCATTTCCGGAGGATTTTTCAAAAGATCCCACCAAGCTCGAACAACCGATAGTAGTGCAAATACAGAAGATAAGAAATGTTTCAGCACCTAAGGCTAATGAAGAATCTTGTTCGGCACCTCGCATGTTAAAGTTAACACTACATGATGGGAAAACCATTTGCACCGGGTTGGAGACCAGTCATATTGCCAGCCTTAGCATTAATACACCACCAGGCACAAAGTTGTTGCTCAATAATGAAGGACTCGAAGTGTGCCATGGTATCATCTGGTTGTCCCCGAGTGTTATAACAATTATGGGTGGAAAAGTTTCTCATATGATTGAAAAATGGGAATTAAATCGAAGCCTTGCCAAACATACTAGAGGTATGGTGTAGTACCACATAAAGCATTGAATCAATTGACAAACCCACACTTTGTTTGACATTATACATAGAAAGTAAACAATAGGAATATGTTTGTTCAAGAAATCTAATTGGATTGTTATGGGAACTTGTTACGTCTGCATAACAATCTAACTAGATTATAAACAACAATATTTATCAATATTGTGAAATGAAAATTATGTGTAGTTCTGAAGCTAAGCTTACTAAGTTTTCTGATTAACCTTGAGCCTTTTTGAATTAGTTTTTAATGAGTGCTATTGGTTAAAGGTGGTATAGGTGCGGAAGGTGGTCCTCCACCATGGATTCCTTTTGGCCAACGGCTTGAAGCATTAACTGCAGACAAACAGTTCAAGAGCTTGCAAGATGCTAATAAACAAGACAATGCTGAGTTTGAAGCTCAAAGAAAAGGCGCAATAGCTGAGGCCCAAAGGTTATCAGGTGTTAAAAAGGTATGATTCATTTCTGTGCAATGTAAATAATTTGATGTGCATTCTACTTATTCATATATAAATTGTGTTTCAGGTGTTTGGAGGGGGTACTAAACCTTTACTCGATGCTAATGTCCAAAAGATTGTGGATGCTGGATTTTCGGAAGAACAAGCTGAGAATGCTCTTAAATACACAAAAAATAATGTTGATAGAGCTCTGAGGATATTGCAAAAGAGAGATAACTCTGAAAACAGAAATAAGGATAAGGACAAGAAGGAAGCAGAACCACCTAAACGTAAACCACGTCACAGGGAGCAAACAGATGATGATATTGTACCCGTGAAACCATCAGGAATGGTGTCACTATTTGATTTTCTTGAAGATAAATTGCCCAATATTCCAGATAAAGATAAGAATAATCAGAAAAATAACTCTGTTGATGATAGACCGGAAAGGAACTATCCCAAGGAGAGAAACAGTGCCAAAAGCAGTTCAAGATCACATAGATACGATGGACCCAACCGGCACAAATCAGAGGGCAGAGGTCATTATTCAAATGATAGTCACCACAGAGATGACAGGAAATATCAAACTCAAAATGAAAAACCACCAAGGTTTCAGAAGAAGTTGGAAGAGAGAAATAAACAACACCAACACCATCACCACCACAATCTACAAAATCAACCACAACAACATCAACATCAACATCAACATCAAAATCAACATCAACATCAACATCAACATCAACATCAACATCAACATCAACATCAACAGCAACAGCAACCACAACAACAACAACAACAACAACAACAACAACAACACCACCAACACCAACACCACCAGCATCAACAGCAACAACAAGATGTTAATATCAATCTGAACTTACAGTACAACAACTCATACCCCAACCCACATAATCCTTATGAGCACAGTAGGCATAATGATAGAAATATGAACGATAATAAGATGCACATGCCTCAAAACTTCCGGAACAATATGAATGTAATTGATAGTTTAACAGAAGCTACGGCCAGTTTAAATATACTTTCGAATCCAACGAGGCCTAATGAAGATATGTCCCGTAACTATCAAACGCATCCTGAACAGATGTACCTAAAGCAACAATACATGGCTAGTCAAAACATGCAAGACATGGCATCCTTCCGAAGGGCAAATGATATGCAAAAGTATTCAGACCAACAGTACCAACGCAGGCAACATCAACAGTCCAATGGTTACATGGAACCCCAACAAAATTTGCAAAATCTACAAAATCCGATGTACGCGAATATGAGTTATATGGGCGGTGCTCAGAGTGGGTACAACGGGCGGCAATACGGCTACGGGGGGAGACCGCAGGAGTACAACACGATGCGGCCTGCCGGTCCATTCTTGCCGGGCTCACTGCTTGGTTTCCAAAATGCAGCTGTCAACGAGCAAGCCCGAGCTATGCTTGGTGTCTCTGACATCAATTGGAAAGTAGGGGACAGATGCTTAGCGCTGTATTGGGAAGACAATAATGTAAGATTTATTCGCGACTTCTTTCTTTTTTTGTCACCTTGTTTTATTTCACTGATGTCATTTTGATTGTTTCAGTTCTATGAGGCCGAGGTCACCGGGATCTCAGCTAATACAGTAGTTGTTAAATTTTGTGCATACGGTAACCATGAGGAAGTTTTAAAATCCAACTGTTTGCCTTTTCCTAACCAATGTAAGTGACATTTTTACTTAAAAACTGTTGTGTTTTATACTATTTTCCACGATGTTCAATCTATTGAAGTATTAAATGACATAGCTGAGTGTAATGATGTTTACTGTTCAGCGGTAGGCGGCAGCAGCGGGTACGTGTCGCGCGGGGGCATGTTCCCGGCGCGCCGGCCGTAGGGGCACGCCGCGGAGCCGCGCGCGCGCCCCGCCGCCCGCGCCGCCCCGCCGCTCGCCGCGCCCAGCTGACCACCGCGCCTGCGCCCGCCCGCACCGCGCTGAGGTTTTACCCGTCGATGTCTCTTTCTAACAATCTCGCAATACGTCACACTTTCGGTTACGTTGTACATTTCAATATACAGTATGTTACATAAATCCTGTTTCTTCAAATACATAATTTCAAATCTATTTTTTTAACAAGATTCTGCTATTACAAGCTGTGATTTTGAAGTAAATTTTACGCTGTAGTATTTAACTTATACAATATTTTACAGCGAGGGAAACGAAAAATATTGAGACTTATGTAGTATCGGTAGATTTGTAGTAACTCCAGAGAGTTAAAATGGTTATGGCCTAAAGATTGTAAGGTCGTCCTTCTTATTTATTACAGTTAGTAGTTCAATACAGTTGTCCGTAGTATACATTTCTAAACAAAAAATAGTTTTGTTATTTTTGTAAATGTTAATAAATGTAAATTTTATTAAAAAAATTTCAAGCCGTGACCTTTTCCCGGATCTAACAGGGTTTTTGAAACATACTGTTTTTATAATTGCTTAAATCTGTAGTTGTTTTTACGTACATTTGTATCATATGTTGTAGTTTGTCATAGACTCCGTGTTTATATTTAAGCGTCGAATGTTTATAATTAAAAAGTAATAATTGACAGCCCTTATTCGTAACTGTATAGGGAAACGTATTGTGACGTCTGAAGTTAGAAGGATGTCTCACAGGAGTCATTCATTCACTGATCGCAACTATGTTCATTCAGTGAAATTGACTCGGTTTTAGTCTTAAGAAGTATAACTTCCAATTTAAGAGACATCGATTGGGGACGGCTACCATGATTGCATTATTTATAACATTATCACGACGCTGCGTAGATATCGCAACAAAACTAGGTTGAATAAATCCTTACTTTTTTGTTGTATTTTATGAAAAAATAGATAAATATCACAAACTGTTAATCTCACAATACTATATAAATAGATAATAAATTGCCATTCGCAGTTCAATTTTCGTTCTTTAAAGGTTTAAACATCAGCCACATGGTGCCCACTGATGGGCTCCTAAAAATCATTCACACATTAGTCACTGTTGTTAGAGTCGTTTTTGTCTTTTTAAATTTCATCATGTGAGATAATTTTTTTAATAATCGTTTTCATATCATGTTATTACGTTCATTACTCGACACGCGTTATTATTTTTTTTTAAATGAAATAAAACCTTGTCGTGTGCACGAGCCAGATCAGTTGCGACATGTACGCAGTGTCGGGAAATTAGTTAACAGCGTTTTTAAGTGTTAAATTTTTTAGTAAATCTTCAAGTTTAACTGTGTTTCGATTGACGTGACACTGGATGTCTGCTTTTACAAGGAGAGTATAAAGGCCGGTAAACTTCTTGAACAAAAAGCGGCGTAGTGGGGGAAAGTTCGCCCACGTACACTTTTGGCGAGGGAAGGAGGGTCGGCTGATTAACCTACCAAGGTCGATCCATCCACCAGTCCAGAGACCGAAAAATGGACTACTGCGCAACTGAATGTATTGTTCAAGTTGTTTACCGGCGCTACGCGAGGGACGACATTGTCGGTACGGGTGTCACCGCGGTGGAAACAGGCGGTAACACGCCGTACGTTCAGTTATTGTCGGTCTGTATGTAACCAGCAACGTAGTCTAGCTTCTATAAGTGTAATATGTTGTAATCTAGCGCAAAATGTGTAATATATTATTGTTTCGCCCGATCGCCGGGAATATTGTTTGAAAAAAAAAAGTGTTTGTTTTTATTTTTAACATTTGTATAGAGTTATATATTAATGGATTTATTATTTAAACAGTAAAACTAAGGCATAAACGTTTCTATATCGATCTAAGGCAGTTTGAAGGAGAAATAACTGTATGAGAAAAAATATGTGGTCTAAGATTACGAAATTCTGACGTAAAGAAGCGTGTGTTATAACCCAAGGAAACATACATTGATTAATTTCGTATTGTCTAAAAACTAACAATTGAAGTTATGTAATAAAGTCTAAATAGTTTCAATCTCTAAGTTCATCATGACATTTGTTTTAATTTATAGTTTTATCGGTTAAAAGGTTGTATCAGGACGCCACGGACTTTGAAATTTTAAATTTGAAAGCAATTAAACACTTTTCGGTTGTGGATTCTTGAACGCTTTAATAGATTTATTCGTGTTATTAATACATAAATGTTTGGTTTTAATAACACACTGAAACAATCTTCTAAAACTGTCTTAATATTTCAATGTAATAAGTCATACGTACAGTTTCTCGATGAGACTTGATAAACTTCCGAGTTGTGATCTGACGGTCAATTATTTAGTTTCCCATCATTTCGTACTGAAAATAATTATTTTACGTAATCGCCAAAATTCAAATTTAGTTATATATTTAGTATGAAAGAGATAGCGAATATTCTATTATTGTATTCTCGTGTATAGTTTCAATGCAGCTTCGACACCACAAGACTTGAATCCTATGACGTCACAGCGGCGTGGACAATGTACAAAAGTTAATAAAAGGGACGACTGTGGCGTATATTTTTGTCGCAGTAAATAACAGTGCGAGGAGATGAGAGGATGGCTGTAGGAATCCGACGCATGTCTCAAATTATCGTGGATGTGTTGTAGTTTGCTAAAGTGACTCTTATGATCATAATATACTTTTGATTGTTCGTGTAAACCGGTGTTTTTCAACCTTTTTTATGACTAGAACATATTGGTGGTAAAATTACCAGACGCCATTGCTGTTTATCACACTACGAAAAAAAAACAGCCAAAATTCTTTGAATCTTAGTGGCCCAACGGTCGAGAAAACGCTGGTATGAACCAAAGCTCAACTCCGTGCTGTATTTGAACGATGTCCTACGCGATGGCAGCGCCCTCGCCTGCTGAAGGCAGCGCTCTGTACATTATTACCTATTTTCTGTTAAAGTAACGATCTATTAACAAAAAAACTAATAAAATGAATTAACATATTCCACTGTTGTTTGATTTGTCTACCGTGATATTTGTATTGGCTAGTAAACATTTCTCTAACGTTTTTGTATTATTCGATAAACGTGTTCAATAAATTTGTCGTGTAGATTGCTTACCCACATTATTGAAGTTTAGCGTGAAAATTAAGTAGGGTAAGTATTATATAAACATGTTATTTCCAATAACTGTCGCGACTGTATGACATTTATAGTAAATGTTATAGGAAACCGGATGACTTTTGTAAGAACTAGAGGTCCCTTCAATGGCGTACTCGGACCGGTCGTAGGTATGTTTCTATAAATATTTATTTCTCGATCTTGATTACAACTTACAATTCTGGTATAGCATTTTCAAACTCAATTGCTGCTACCCGTTTACCTATCGGATCTTAGTTGACCCACTTACGATTGCGTTTAAAAAAGTACATACTTCGACTTGAGATTGACCCATAGCTTGGACTTTTGGTGGGGCGTCGCGTCGCCCGCCGGCGCCGTTTCGATTCAAACCAGTCTCAATTCTTTCGTCGTGTGTTTCACGTCGCTTTACAAATTGTAATTACGAAGCATTGTGAATTAATATAACGCGGTGATTAACGTGAGAGTGATGATTAAGTGAAATAACTTTCGACTATTACTTTGGATATAATCTGTGCGACGGCCAGTTACAAAAAGGTAATTTTTTTTAAAAAGAAACAAACCTATAAAAAAAGTAATGATGTTTATAAACAATAGAGACAGTTAGTTTCGGATATATCATTGTTATTGAAACAGTTTTGAATTACATTTCGGCGCTGGCGTTAAATTTTTATTTACATAGTGAAGGTACACGTTGTACGTTCGTGTTTTGTTGACAAGTGAAATGTTTGTGGTACAAATTTTACGTGTGTACTTTCACTTATTGTCTATCAGCGGAAAGCGAACGGATCAGATGGGCCTTGTATTATCCACCTCACACATCACGGCTCACCTTGACTGAGTCGCTGCGCCCGCGCAGCTTGTGCCACACGAGCATAATATATGCCGCGCGCATGACATAAATACCTACATGTAATACTAACGCTAAACGATTTTATGTAAGTACTGGAGGCATTTTATGTCGCGGTTATTACGCAAGATAATGATTGTTTCGCAAATTTGAAGTCCTTATAGTTACAAAAAACAACAACAAAAATACGTATATGATTGCCAACTAACCAATTTTAATGCTAACAATTAATATGAGTGAAGGCAGTGGTTTCTAATAAAACCAACGTTCTCCGATTATGGTGTGGAAAGCAAGCTGAGAGAGTTTCTGTAAACGTTCCGTTGCTGTGTTGATTTTCCACTGGCATTGGTGATCTAATATTGCCCTTGCTACAAAATTAACGGTTGACTAAAAATATTAAACAAGATAACAATGTGTTATTGAATTTTTATTGGCAATGCTTTATACATTTCTCTGTCAGATCATGTCATTTGGCGTACAAACCCCAGTTAAACTAGCAAAGGACATACACTAATAAAAACTTATTCTTTATGTCATATTTCATATCACCATGGCCTAGATTACTTCCTTATATGTCATTTCCATAGGTATTCGGGCAATGGTGGTAAAAGAACGAATTACCTTTATCTTTACCAAAAACTTTTCATTATTTTAAAAGGTAAATAATTTGTTTAATATTGCAAGACATTAAAATAATTTGTAAAGAATTCTTAGTTCTTTGTGTTCAAAAATTATATCAAAGACCATGCTAGATGCTATCATCATCATCATCATCGTCAGCTCACTATATATCCCAACTGAGGAGTCTGCCCTATTAGGTGTAACTAGGTCATAGTCAACCACGCTGGCCTAGTGCGTGTTGGTTGACTTCACACACATCTTATAATTTCTTCGCCGAGATGCTATGATTCGCGTGAAAAAGTTCAACTTGCGTTCGTCTTCTGTTTCAAATTCGAATATTATTTTGAGTGACAAAAGAAGGGTTCTGAAGACTAGACGACTTGATCGTTTAAAGGAGTGCCAACCGTAGTAAATTACTCAGACGGTATTATTTATAGTAAGTTTTTTTTTTCTTTTAGTGCATTGGCATGGGCTTGGGCGCGATGGACAGTTGCGGCCGTTGTATGAAAGTGTCGCTTATTGCGATCAATATTATTATATTCGTAAGTATTTATTATCATAATAACGTTTCGCATACGAATTACTAATTGTATACAAAAACAATTGGATTTAGAGAAATCGGAAACTCTTATTTGTCTATACTAACTAGAAAACTGTTTTTTTTTACTTTGTCATGTGCTGTCTCAGCAACCATGTTAAATATTTGAATTTTTCTCTTTGTAGAAACAAGCCCTACACGCACACGAATTTTTAAGTAATGTAATATCACGCTAGTATATAGGTGTGTGAATTTGGAAAAAAAAATGCTAAAATTTTATCCGGGTTAAAGCTGAATAGGAAAAGATTTACACACCGGTAGTCGTTAATAATGTTTTATGTATATCAGATAAGCGGTGGCTTGGCTCTGGGCGTGGGCACGTGGGTATGGGTGTCGCGGTCGTTCTCCAGCGCGCTGATGAGCAACAACATGTTCATAGCGTCCGTGGGCGTGGTGCTGGTCTCCGGCGCTGCAATGATGCTGCTCTCCGTGCTCGGCTGCTGCGGCGCCGCTAAGGAGGTCAAGTGTATGCTACTCACGGTACGAAACATTTTTTTAAACACCTTAGCTTCGTGAACTAGATGGCGGTATAGCACCGCCCAAAAAAAAACATCGAATTTACAGTACAGAACACAAATTTACGTGTAGTGGGGTGTAAAGATATGCGGGATTGTTACATACAAAATCACAAATCATACCGCTTTATAATGTTAGTTTAGATTAGAACAAGGACGTAATTTGATGTAGATTTCAATTCACTCTAGAGCTTTCATTGTAATGCAGTTATACTAAGATAATTATGTACACGTAAGTAACGATTGCAATGCCATGACCTTTGAGTAACGCACTCAAGAACATATACCTACTAAGGATATCCGTCTGTCGGCGGGTACACGATTAATTCATACATACGAATATTTATGTAGTATGTACAACTGCGACTAGCATTTTCATAACCTCGTCGGCTTTTTATGTCACAATAACTAGTACCGTGGACCGCATACTTTGAAAGGCATTGGGAAAAGTGTGTGTCCAGCAGTGTGCAGACAAAGGCTGATGATGATGATTAACTAGTAATGTAAATTTGAAGCAGTTGAATTGAATTGTCTACCAATGATTGGAAATTTAAGGATAATATAAAGTTTTTTTTTTATTAAAAAAAAGAATAAAGTTAACTTAGTCCTTTGTTTAGGTAACGTAGATTTATAGACTTATTTCATTTGACCGATAAAATAGTTACGAATAATTGTTCGTTTCAGTACTACATATTGATGTTTATAATCTTCGTGGTGGCGCTAGTGGGCGGGATCCTGCAGTTCGTGTTCCGTGAGAAAGTGCATAGCACATTGGACAGGGAGATGTTCGCCGCCATACCTTACTACGGCGTGAAGCATGAGTACACGCGGGCGTGGGACGACACGCAGACATTCCTGCAGTGCTGCGGCGTGCGGAGCCATAACGACTGGAATGACAATGTACCCGATAGCTGCTGCAAGGAAGTCTATCCTGGGAAGGTGTGTGTCATAGTGAAGAAGTTCTCTCATAGAACTTACAAAGATCCAGCTTAACTATGTTTGTAACTAGATTATTAAAACTTTCGTGAGACATTTCACTATACTACTTATAAGAACGGCTTAACTCACGTGTATATAGCCCCGATAGACTCGAAACTAGTCGTTACAGACACCAATTTACACGTGGGTTAAGCAGTTCTTATAAGTATATGTTTGTTACCATTATTGCAGAGATTGGACTGCAAGAGCTCTCCTAACCCCACCACCATGTACACTGACGGATGTCTAGAGAAGACTGTCAGTTTCTTGCGGGAAAACGCCGTCAGTGTCGGAGTTACTGCGATTGTAACTACTATTGTTATGGTACGAATACTGTTTTTCTACTGAATTACAATAACTAAGTACTTACCAGCTAAAGGAAGCGTTCATTGTAATAATAGACTGATACGCTTACAGTTTTACTTCTTAAAAATTATGATTTGATGCTGGTCACTAAAGCATTTCTAGAATTGAAACGCAAGTACAAAAGATATAGGTATCTCGCTCGTTCGTCTTGAGAAAACTGCGACAACGATATGTTCGGTTGTTTTGGGTAGTGAATAAAACATGTTTTTTTTTTCTTTGCAGTTGCTGGCATTAATATTCTCATGTGCGTTGTTCGTGAAGATAGAGTGACATAGTGATGTGACGGAGACGATGCTATCGATTTTATTTACTCGTTTCAATTGACTCAAGTGATCGACGTTGTTTGTGAACTGAAAACTTTGGCTCCGTATGCGGCGTCATATTTTCTTATACATTTTCTAATTTATTTAACAATTAGAGATACGTATGAAAATAAACGGTATTAAGTATTAATGCAGTTGTTTTAGATTATCACGTACCTAAAATCGAAATAGTGTTAAAATAAATATGTGGAACTGTAGCTAATATTCTAATTTTAAATTAAAAGCCTTATTAAACAAATAACTTAGATTTTTCTAAAAATCTTAGAATTACACCTCACTTTCTTTTCTTGTAAACGGCTACTCTTGGCAAAACACTACAGATAACAAAATAAAATTGCCATAAATAAAAAAATACATTTATACTTTCAAAATTTCATGAACTTCTTCATCATTCTTTCATGATGCCTTCTTTCTTCTGGGAGGGAATTTAATAGTATTAGGGCTGCCTTCCACGTATTTTCCATTGCGGCGGAACCATCCGCAGGTGCGGATGATGCAGTCGGAGCTCGTCGTGCCCAGTGGCAGCCCTAGGGCGCTGATGCGCTCCAGCGTCTGCGTAGGACCCGACACTATCTGTAAAAGATCAGTGAAAGAAAAATTTCCACTGTTACTATTTTTTGACCATGAAAATCCTATGTGATTACATTCCTGTCGGAATCAAGGTAGTGTTAGACTGTCTGAAACCTTTATTTGAGTGGGAGCCTTTTTTTAAGCTATTTTTCCCTATAGCTTACACACTCAAATGTGCATACTCACTCTTCCAAAGACAACGTGTTTGTTATCGAACTGTGGCAAAGGTTTGAAGATTATATTGAACTGTCCTGGCACTTCATTATCTGACGTCACCACCATAGACAAAACACCTGATAATTATTACAAAAAAAATAATATACATTAGTACAATTATTACTTAGTTTGTTTTCATTTATACTGCGCTGTATCACATTAGTTGTTTCTACCTCAATATATAAGAAATGTACACTAAGCGTCTGTTCAAGAAACTATTTAAATGTCCATGTGCTGCAGCTTAACGTCCAATAAATATTACGCGGAATTTCGGAATACCGAAGGGTATTAAAAATATCATTTAGGTATTTACCAGGTACCGTATGTTTGAGGAGGAAACTCTCCGGAGTCTCTAGAGCTTGTTTCGCTTCCGCGTGGTAAAAGCCGAAGCCGTTGTCTTTGACGACGTCGCCGCCCCTGCAGTACAAATCTGGCACGACCCTAAATACCGATTAAAAATAATTCCCACTTATAATGATTTACTAAGTACTTAAATATTATTATTCCTCAATATTACAAATTATTAAAAATGTAATTCTAAAATGTGGGTAGATGTAAATAATTAGAGTCCTGTTAACAAATTACAACATCTTACAAAATGCATAAGATATTGTAAGTTAACACTGGTTTGGAAAGTTCGGATTCAAAAAAAAAATAACGGCATGATGTCAAAAACATACGTAAAAAATCTACAGCCCGTGTACGCATGTCCCTTGCTGTCGCCCTTCACTAGATTGAGGAACATTTGACAAGTCTTGGGCATCAGGTCGGTGAACAATTCTATAAACACCTTCCCCATCTTAGAACCGCCGCGAACCCAAATTTCCATTACAACTCTGAATAACAAAAACTAATTAATTAATTAAATATACAATTTAATCACGAATGTCTTACTTTACTTCGTATTATTAATTCAAATTTATTAGTTAAAACAGTTCTTACTTGGTTCTGTTGACATACGAAGGCTTGTCGAAAGCAGGATCCCTAATACCGCGGTCTATTTTTTCAGTTTTAAACAATATGAACGGCAAACTGCAATAAATAATCTAAATTATTTTTTCTTTAGACCTCTCCAAATATAAGGCCGGCAACGCATCTACTCTAGTGTTACGAATGTCCATGGGCGTCGACGTCAACCACTGTGGTCTCGACGCTCGTTTAGACCCTTCTCTTATATAAAATGTTTTAACTTACGATGCTCCTAAAATGAGTTTGTGTTTCGTGTCTATCCATGCTAAATCTAATTCCTTCGTAAGCATCTGTTCTGATCTCTGGAATTGTATGAAAATATTGTGATGTACAATATTGTTATGTAATTTCTCTGGTTGTGATAGAGGAAAAAAGATTCTAGAGTAGTTACCGCGATAAGCAGCCGGGAGTACATATATAGGTTGTGTTTACGGATGCGGTCGAGCACACGCTGACGTTGCTTACACAGCAGCCGGTTGTAGTTATCGTTGGGTGGATGCTTCAGCCAACAGTCCACAAAACCCTGCACAAAATTCGGTCTAAGCTACCCAACTAAATATCCAAAGAATATATGAAAGATTAAGTTTTATTTTAGACTGCTAAGCTTCAAAATTATAAATATTAACATCCATCGTACTATAAAAGTTAAGCTCAATGAATGAGCGATGGTGTGAGATAAAATTAGGTAAGTATTATCTGATGGGCTCGGAGCCGGGCCTTTATCAGGGGTGACTAGCCCGCAGTCTTGTAATGCATTATATTCCACACTAATATTACACAAGCGCAAAACCGAAAAAGTCTTTGAAAGTTACTGGTATAGAATACACAAAACTAGCGTACCCCAGTCCGTTGTATGAGGTTAATCTTCTTTATAACTTCCTTATTGACGATCATGTTCTGCTCGAGCTGTCGCGCGTAGTAGTCCAGCCGGCGCGGCTTCAGGTACAACTCCGGGAACAGCTCCGGCGAGTGGTCGTCCACCTTGTGCTTCGCCATTTGCAACTATTTCGTACGCAAAATTATCACTCATTCAAAATTTATGAAATTATGGATAAGCACCGAAATACACTTAACACTTCAAAATAGCTCAAACCGTTTAGGATTAACTTTATAACATTTGTTTTTATGGTACAAAAAAATAGTGTAAAATGGTAAAAGTTACCTCTTTTTGATGGTTGCACCATTTTGTGTAGAAATCTATAGATAATAATGGAAATCTTGGAGGCTGAAAAATAAAACAAAACTAAGAATTTGAAAATGAAAGAAGCGGAAGTCGCTAATTGAAAACCTCACTGTAACTGTTTGCAGAAAGTACAATATAAATATCATTTAGTCATCTATTAGAATCGCAAATTATTTTGCCAATCTTTCATCGTAGTACTTTGAGAAGTGATCTAAGAAGACCATTTAAGGGTTCAAGACGGTGCTAGTTGTACGGTATTTAATACTATTATTTAGCAGAGTAAATGAGGTGAGCTAACGAGTTTGAAGACTCTCGGCTTGCGGACGCGCGGCGGCTTCGGGCGCTCGGGTTCTGGCGGCGGCGTACGCAGCAGCGGGTGCTGCAGCAGCTCGTCGCAGTCGCGTTCGCGCACCGGGTGCATGGCGACTCTGCAATCGTACCACTATTAACGACTTGACACATATACGGCAGATCATTTACCATAATTTAATCCATCACTGCTCTGTTTAGAACGATAGATCGGGAACAACTAAAACATCACTATGCGATAGTCTCAGCCTTACTTTGTAAGTAATACTTACGTTTACAGTCACGTACTACTAACAAAAATGCGTCTTAACTTAAGATTGAAATTTATTCGGTTGATTACAGCATAATTGAATTAATTTTTTGCATTTAAATTATAGCATTCAAAGTAATAAAAAAATAAATAAACTACGGCTTAATAATACATGTTACATGATGTATCAAGCCAGACAAATGCCAAAACGACAAATGGCACAAATATTCTACTAATTTTCTTTTTTTTTTTAGAAGTTGCGATTTTTTACAAGTTTTATTGGAATAAAATTAGCTTGATACTTGAATGTATGATCCATGTCCTAGTAGGGTAGACAAATATTATTACATAGTCCAGTAAAAGAAGGTAGTAATCAAAAGCTTAATTTTTCCTTAAGTTTGATACAAGATTGTGTTTAAATTTGTACGTAACAATTTAGTTTAACATAGTTACTTATAAATAAAAAGGACGGCTTATAACTTCAAAAATGAGCTCGTAGAATAATGAGGCAGCCAGAGAGATTTATATTTCGGTTCAAATAGATTTAGACAAAAAAAAATTATATCTCATTCCTGTTTAATTTCAAATAACTGTCAAAACAAGTCACAAGTGACATGAGCTAATTAATTTAGGTATTGCGAAGATAGAATTAGAAAATAATATAAAATATAGAAAATTAATCATTGATAACGATATAAAATATTTGTTACAAATATATTGCAACATCTCCAAAATGAGAAGCAGTGGTTTAGTTTTGTTCGCTTGCGCGGGGTTACTATTGGTGAGGGCAATTCTACTTTTCTTGTATATTTCTTACAATTTCCACATATAATAGTAGACGAATGATTAAATATATTGCACACGTATGAGAAACTTCGTTAACACCGAGGCAGATGTAATGATTCTATATTGTTAACACTTTTAGTATTTAAAAATTGAAAAGGCTGTTGAAAAAGGAATTGTTATTGTTGTTCTCTCTTAGCTTCTTCAAAGAAATGTGTGGATTTTTAAAATCTATTGTATCCAAGATCCCTATTAACTACTTTCTCTTGGTACCAGAGCGGGGGCGCTATACTGGGCGGGTCTACAACATTCACCCTGTTACGTATGTCCTACTACTTCTGGACAACAGACCTGGGCGTCGAGCTTGGTTCTATCGTGCTGTTCATCGCGGGCGCCTTCCTCTGCCTACCCGCCTGCTGGCTCGCAACATTGGCACCGTATCATAGTAAATCTGTATCTATTCTGGCTACGGTATGTTAACGTTTCACTTCTTTGTGATTTACTGCACAAAACTAAATAAAGTAAAATAACCTAGTCACCAAATAATGATAATCGTTCATATTTTGAAAGAAGCGTCAGTTTTATTGGATTAATGAAACGTGATCTTCTTACACGTTGTGGTAATTTCTGACCTTGTTTAAATAATCTTGAAATTATTAGAAAATTATTTCATGTATCTTGTTACGTAGCTTGAAACTAAGAACTTTGGTTTTATCAGCTAATGCTGTTAGTGACGACTTCTATACTGCTGCTCTCGACGGGCATGTCGGCCATCACGGGCCTGTCGAAAGCTGTGCGGGAGCCGGCCGCGCTCAACGCCAGCATGCTGCGAGCTATGGCACACGAGTCTGCTGACCCGGCTGTACGAACCGCGTTCTCCGCTATGCAGATTGAGGTGTTGATATTATTGAACTACCATAAATTTATTAGTGAATGGTTGTTTTAGGATATGTAGGATCGTGAAAAAAATAAGGTAAGGACCTCTATTTCAGTGGAATAATCAAAGTTTACCGGTGTAGTAATTTAGTTGCGATAACTCTTAAGATATAAGTTTCATAGAGCTGTTTAATAGTTGCGGTGTTGCGGCGTGCAGTCGTACGCGGACTGGTACCAGCATCACAGAGTGCTGCCGCCCTCCTGCTGCGGACGACTGCTGAATGGCAAGGTATCCACTCAGCTGATGCAAATATAT
>JAODUI010000028.1:7122258-7134163 GCA_027563995.1 Papilio gigon
ATCACAGAGTGCTGCCGCCCTCCTGCTGCGGACGACTGCTGAATGGCAAGGTATCCACTCAGCTGATGCAAATATATTCCATCGTAATATACCTTTGTACTTTCTTGCCAACAATTATGTAGTATTTCATAATGTGTAACATTAAATAACTGGAACCTTAACATTTGCTTTTATACTACTTACTTTAGCATTAGATGTGAATCGAACATAACTTTATAAGTTCAGATTACTTGCTTGAGTTACTCTGACACTCTACGAATTCGGTATCGAAACATTTATATTTACATAATTCGTGTCCTTCACACCTGAGTCTGTATCACTTACGTAAGCATTTTGTAGCACAATGTTTTATGCTGTAGTTTTAGCGTGTTACTCGCGTAATTAGAAGTAAGTACATTTGCCTAATCTACTGAAGAGGGATTTATGTTGCATATGAGTGATCACTTAACATCAAAACATTGGGTCTACTTATACCGTCCTCCTATTTTATATTCTGGTTCTAAATAATCTTAGTCGTGACAGTTTATTTACATTTTAACGGATTGTTTCTGAATTCGTATTAGAACGGCGAACAGTGCACCAGCCCGCTGCACACGGGGGGCTGTCTGCGCCCGGCTCTCATTGAGATCAGGATGTTCATCAACTCCGTCTGCGTGCTCTCCTCCGCCATCATCATTGTCATGGTATTTTTTAAAACCCGCCATTTTTTTCAGTTGCAACGCAGCGATTAAATTTAGTTCTAGATTACAACTGGAAAAATGCTATTTGCACTTTGTCGGTTTACACATTTAAGTATTGATCCAGCGCTGAACTTGATGGTTGTACTGGAATAATGTAAACTGGACTTTACGTATAGGGGACCGTGACTGGGAGATAATAATTTTTTTGATGACTTGTGTTATATTAACGTGTACTCAATTGTTTAATTAGGCGTCAACATTATTTACGGCGGCTTACACATTGGTGTCTAACGCGTTGGAGCGCAAAGAGTCGCGCACCCTGAAGATCGCTCAGCCGCTGCGCATCGCCTGCCTGCATCCGGCCATACCTCCAACAGACATGCAGCAGTCCGTCGCCAACGTATCCGTACAGCCACACATTTAAAAAAATTCACACATTGTAACTCGTTTTCTTTCTTTATTGTTATATAGGTACGAACTAATATAATTTTCTTTTTGTTTTATAAATTTGAGATTAAATTAAAAAGTATAAAGTTCGACAAATTATGATGTATCGGTTCTTTGTAATTCTTAAGGTATATCTCATAAAGTGTGCGTTAAATTCCACCGCTAGTTTTTCTTCTATTTTATAGTTCAAATTACAAATATTCTTATTTATTTTGATTTTGTACAGAAATATTGCTAGTAAACAACACAGGAGATGAGGGTTTCGGAAGGGAAATTTCATAATTGTAAATTATTTATTAAAATAAATAATAATTATTTAATGATACAACCAAAAACACTTTTTATTTTTCAATGCTAAAAATTTGTAACAAACTCAAAAGTTTTAAAAATAAATCTTTCTCCTCATTCACTCTCTACGTCTCGCTCGCACGTGAGCGGCGCGACCTGCACACGTCACTGACCGGATACACGTTACATATAGTACATACAATAGTTACATTTCCTTTGGTATTTTTTGTGAAATCACATTTCGATCGGTTCGTCGGTCACCCGACCACTAACTGGAATACATTTTATATATTTTCCTATTAATGTATCTAATTAGATATTTATTGGTGTATTACAATAGTAATTGATTTCGAATAAAACAGTTTCCTAGTTAGGTATATACACAAATTGAAGCGGGATGGAAAAAAACTCAATGTTTCTACGATAAATAAGGGAAGCTACAGTGAACTGCGACAATTCCGATCCTAAAACATTAAAATGAAGCTTTACAAGTGTTTTATTGTAAGTATTGAACACAATACGACATGCAAGCATCAAAATGCTTTTAATTTGATATAATTGTATCTTTTCTATATTTGGTATCTATTTTTGGTTACTTCAAATAATTATTGATAATGATATCTATATAAAACAAACAAAAACTATAATATATTATGAAAAATTTGGTACAAGAAGGCGCGCGCCGGCGCTATGCGGTCTATGCATGCCACAGCAACAGCTAAATGGTTACAACTCTAGGATACAGTTACAAGCGATCGTACTCCGTTAAATTTAGAATTCGAAGATACACGCGGCAGCGGCGCCGCGCACTCGTCCTAACTACGCGGTAACACTAGGATATTGCTATAACGAGGATAAAGGTCGGGCGCGGCCGGGCGCGGGCGGCGCGGGAGCACCGGGCGCGGCCCGCCCGCCCGCCAATTGGTTAACATTACGTCTATCTAGAATAAATAGGTGATGTGCGTCGCGCTCAGGGCGGCTCTAGCGCCGCGCGCCGCGGTGCTTGCGGTGCGCGGCCGGCGCGCGGCCCCACCACAGCGCCGCCAGCACCAGCGCCGCCGCCACGTTGCGCCGCGCCCTGCCACACCCACACGCTCACCACACGCGCCAACGCCCCATCGCGCCGTCGCCGGCTCTCTGCGCGCCCCTTCCTCTAGCCGGGTAGCCGATGCTCGAATGTGCACACGAATCCCGTCTTATATCCCTGCCTCTATATCAGCTACAGTATTACTCGTCTTTTCTTACTCTCACTAGGTACGTATTTAACTTCAGTTTATCGTAAATAATTACCATTGACTGTCAACACGGCATTAATTAAATAAAACGCGCAAGGACGCCAAAACTAAAGTAGAAGTGAATACTAAGGAAGCGTGGACAGACTTATTCATGTGCACATTCATTCTCTAATAGGTACATCTGGTCAGGACTCACGGACACTAAGGAGGGGTGTGTGAGGGGTCGGCGGTGTAGCGGCACTCCCACGATTGCGTCAACTCAACAACATTGAAGCGCACGTGAGACAAGTTAACTTGGACTATATCTTGCGTTACGAACGTCATGTGTCAATTAAATTACATTTGAAGAATGTTATCCAAACACTAACGTATTGATTTTTAATTATCGTGTATTGTTTGTACCACTATAAATAAGTCCAAATTTACTCAAAGTAAGAACAGGCTCGTGGACATACTTAAAATTTATCTAATCTTACTGGTAGCATGTGAAACACTAAAAGTAGAACGTCAGCTCAGCCCTATATTACAATACGACAACTAATTGAATAATTACGATATTGACTATTCATTTTATCACAAGCCGTTTCTATATTTGCTTAATTACAATTCAATAACGGATACATCGAAGTCGACACCGCATCATCGAAACATGTCGATCACTGCAATATATTGTAACGGAGTTTTGAACAACAATTACGTCTAAAGTAATTCTAGTGAAATAAAATGGTATCGGAAAATTAAAATGGTTGTATGAACTTGATGCGTGGAAGACTATGTAGGAATCATAACATGTACCAACATGCTCGCAGCAGTCTTTGGGGACGTCATATGCAAATCGATAAGGAACCATGCCTGACATGACAAGGAAAGTATAAAACATGCAACACAAAATGACAACGAACATGATATGAATAGGTCATCGATTTAACTTATGTAAAATTGAAATGCTATAAAGTGTACATGTGAAGTGTAAATTATCTAAACGAACGTATTGTGAGTTAAATCGAAGACGTAAGCACATAAAGTAATTGTTAATTTAGCAAATGTATATATGAATAAGAAGAGTGGGAATGGTTACCGATGCACACAACACGCGAGATTGCTCACCAATGTGGCGCACTGCCCGCCCTGCAACAAGCAAACTGCCTTCACACAGACACCATGGCACCACATGCCACCACAACACCGCCTCGGCCTCGGCAGCCGACAAGCGGGTGGCGCAGACAAGCAAATGCTTTATTTTAATGTTAACAACCATTTGCGTCTTATAGTGACAAAATCTTCGCCACAATTTACACTCAATTCGCACATTTCACTGAAAGTAAAAAGCATATTTTCATTTTGAATATCGGATTTAATTAAGCTTTTGTTATGCGGCATGTATTCTGGTATGAGATGTTAGTTGTTACAATACACACGTCTTCGAAGCATTGGTACGGAATGCGATATAACACATGAAAATAGCTTAAAATAACTCTTACTTAACGATCCGTAGCTTGATCTTCAAGTATATTTAAGAAATATTGAAAATGGTAATAAGTTTTTATCTTTCGCTCGGATTACCAGTATGAAACGTGAAGATTAATTCCATGGGATTATTGTATCAGATCCACTAGCAGCTGATAACCTAAAGGCACGTCATCACTGCATCGAAAAAAACATTCATGTCTCCTCCAGATGTACTGAAGACTTTTACTAAACCACACCAACGCTATTCAAGCTAATTGCGCGAAGGATCTTAAGTCTTGTACGGTGTGACGCGGTGTGGTGCGCAGTGGGGCGGTACCTGGCAGGCGGGGCAGTGCGGCGCGCAGCCGGCCAGCTCCAGGCGGTGCGGCGCACGCCAGGTGCCGCTGGCGTCCGCGCAACACCCGCCGCCGGCCGCCTCGCACTCCGGCTCCCAGCAGTCCACCTCACCCAACTGAAATCACCAACAAAACTATCACTATAACAACAGAATAATTTAGCTAGTAGTAATAGTATCTCCATCATTCCATTTCATAGACCATCACGAGTACCAGTATTTTATTTTTCAACTTACAAAGTATGAGAATTGACAAGCCTAAAGAAGGTTGTTAGTATTTGGTTGTTCACGAGGATAAATTAGGACCTATTTATCCAGAGCATAGAGTAGTTACTAACAAGGCACTCGCAGATCTGGCACTGGTAGAGCCAGCGCTCGCCGCTGCGGAAGGTGACGTGGTGCATCTCCTGGTGCCGGCAGCGGTAGCGCGGCTCGCAGTGCGGGCAGCACGCCGCCGGCGCGCGCGGCAGCGACTCCGTGCTCTCCAGCTGCAACAATGCAACATAAACATTGCTCTAATTTTTACAGACATAAGTGATTGTTTGAGGATTGTCGATGGTATGATGATAAATAGTAACCGTAAGAGAAGTGTTGCCAGAGATATCACAGGAGCAAGGCGCGCGCACACAGGAGGCTACGCCTGAGGCGCACGAGCACGTGCGGCAGCCGCCGCCTTCCGCCCACCGCACGCCCGACGCCACCTCGCGCCCCTGCCACAGGCAGCCTGCGAATACAACCATCACATATTCAGTATTAAGTTATTCTCGACGAGGGATGAAGCTATGTATGAATATAATGCAACATAAAAATTCTTTTTGTTTTTAGAAATTACTAATCAAACAATACTAACTTAATTGACATTGTTCTGTATCACATTCACATTTGAAACTCCCCTCAGTGTTGACGCAGCGCGCGCTGTGATGACACGTGTGCAGGCCTTCCGTACACTCGTCTACGTCTGAAACACGTTGGAGAATGTGACGGACTTAAGTATAATAAATAAAGGATTATAATAACCAATTATAACTCACAGATTCATACAAAATCGGGCAACAGATCACTAAAAATATTATAAACAATACATTTTCGTTGCATAGATTAGATAAGACGTTCGAGGTATTACCTTGGCAGTGTTCCCGGTGCGGGTCGCGGCGGTACCCGTCACGGCACACGCAGTAGTAGGATCCGGGCGTGTTGACACAGAGCGCGCGCGGCACGCAGGCGTCGCGCGCCGCGCACTCATCTTCGTCGCGCTCGCACCGCGCGCCGCCGAAGCCACGCGGACATGCGCACCGCTCTGGGCCTGCGCACACGCCGCCGTTCAGGCAACCGCCTGAGCAGATTGCTGTAATGCATACACAAACATCATAATATTTTAGGAACTTGAATCCCGAAACCGCTGATAGTGCTAGTAACATACGGTACAATAACTTACGCGTGCATGTGTACCCATCGCCGCTGTAGCCCTCTCGACAGCGGCACGTGTAGGAGCCGGGAGTGTTGGTGCACTCGGCGTGCTCGTGGCAGCCGTGCGCCGATCCAAGACACTCGTCCACCTGCAATACACGAGATGTCGGTTATGGTTTTAATTTTGATATCCTTTGCGTAATTTATAGGTTACATCTATGAATGCGAACCTCAACACAGTTGAACTTGTCCCGCCTGGTGTAGCCGGGCAGGCACTGGCACACGTAGCCGCCGACCACGTTGACGCAGCGCGTGAACGAGTGGCAGTGGTGGCCGAAGCGTCCGCCCGCCTCCTGGCACTCGTCCACATCTGGCGACAAGTTTGAAAAGAATGTTATTCTATGTCAATAATCTGAGTCAGCAAAATAACAAAGTTTAAGCATAAAATAATTGTTTCTGGCCTGGCGAGCATCACTTGCTCTAATTTTTAATAGGTGAGCAATGGTTGTTCCTTTGTTTTTCTAACAAGGGTTACTCGCCTTCACATGTAAGTCCATCTCCACGAAATCCCTGATTACATTTGCAAGTATACTTTGTATTGAGATTCATACACGTCGCGTTCTCGTCGCACGAGTGCCCCATACTGCAGTAGTCCACACCTGAAAATATTATGATAATTTATGATATTTTATAAACTTGATTCACTCACAATTTGTGATTTAACAAGTTGGCAGCGGACCGTACACTGGGTTTGCTCTTGGTAGAATTTGTCGTCAACTAGCAAGGCTCTAATGACTGAAAGGAAATGTATTCAAGATGTACCTGGGCAGAACTTGCAGCACTCGCCGGGCACGGTGAACTGGTCCGCAGGGTCGCAGGGCAGCGGCGGGCAGGCGGTGTCGGGGTCGGTGCGTGTGCACTGCATGTTGCCGTCGTGGCACACGCACTCCGCGCACTCTTTAGGCGCATACCGGTCGCCGTGTTCATACAGCTCGCCTTGCAGCAGGCACCTTCCTGCAATTATTGTACGTAAGTTAAATAAATTTACCAACGTAAACATTAGCAACTTTAAGTACGTGAAGGTCTGGGTCAATTAGCTTATAAATAAAATTCGATTATCAAATATTTTGAAGGTAAATACTAACTTAAACACGTAGGGCAGCATTCTCCTGGATGCAGGACTGGATTCTTACATTCTACTCTATCACACTCTACTGGTCTGCACGTTATTTCGCCGTGCTGTGAACACAAAATGAAATAAAATTAAACTGAATAAGTCTCATCCACCAGATACAAAGATATTTTTTATCAGAACTGTGTTGCTGACTGTTAGTAGAATATTTGGGCCCCTTCTACTTACCACGCAGGAGCAACGATTACAGTCTCTTTGCCACGTGGCGCCGTCGGCGTGCACCGTACCGTTGGAGTAACACGACTTCTGACAGTCGCACTGCTCCAACCGTGCCAGCCTGGCTTCAGCACCAACCAACTGTAATGTTATTGATTTCACAGTACTGCTGCCGACCTTAGAATAAATACAAGTTAGATAATATGTATCTGCAAGCTTACCTTAAGTGAAAGGTCATGGATGTGCGACGTAAGCTCTTGTACAGTTGCCTGCAGTAAAGCGAATTGTCCACATGTGGGACATTCTGAATCTAGGCCTGGACATTGGACCAGGTAACCGTGAGGTCCACTCACTAATCTCACTTCTTGAATAGTACCCTTGAATAATGAAAAGGTTAGGCATTCTATTGACTGAAAAAATTCTTTCCATACTAATATACCATACCTTGAAAAGGGAATGTTTGCTATTTCTCTGTCCCACCCAGAGCGCGAGTTGTGGCTGGGAGAAGTTGCGGTCGGGCGGCGGGATGAGGCGGCGATAGAGCGGGTGGCAGTCGACGAGTAGCGTGGCCTGCGCACCCGACACTGCAAGGGCTAGCCGGTGCCACGCGCCGTCCGCCAGCCGGAAGGGGAAGGTTTCGACGCGTGCCGCCGTCGCGCCCGCCGCCACGTAGTGCAGCCGCACCTCATCGCGCCGCCCGCTCGACTGCACCTCCAGATACCTGCGCACCCATACTGATGCAATATATGTCGCAACACGCGCGACCGCCGCCTCCTCGCGAACTGTTCCGAGGTACACATAAACAAAGCAAACAACACACATACTCGGAAGGAGGACGCGACCGGCGGCGAGCGGACCTCGGCTCGCTCTACATCTCAATATCGCTCGGTCAGGATGGGGGACCATGTACCTCGGAACGAATCGCGATCGTTGTCGACCGAGTCGTCACTGCGTGTCTGATCGACGGCTAAAAAGAAACAGAACGCGCCTCGTTATGTGTCTGTAGTGGTGCTCCGAGGGGCTTTCGTCACCGAGCGACGCGCGGCTCGCTGCCGCGGAGCTCCTCGAGCGATCCGAGAGCGACGCGCCAAAGTCGATCGGTTTATCCAGACACAATACGAGATGCACAACACGGAATCTCATGTCGCTTGGAATGCACGTGCAGACGAGCCCCGCGGCGTGCCCTCGGAGCGAGCGCGGGCCCGCGGCCGACTGCGGAACGTCGAACTCTAATATTCGGGTAAACATTGAGAGACGGATCATAAGGGGTCGGTTGGACGGATACAGAACACAACACGTTAAGACACATAACACAAGACGGTAGACGGAGAGGGCTCAGGGGGACACATGCAAGTCGGCCCGCCCACGCACATACACGGACATGCAGAGGTCACAGTGAACGCATAAAGTCAACGGATGGGTCGAGGAGGACATTCCGAGGCACAGGACATTCCAAGATACACGATTCTCCCCTAGCGCGCACGCAAGCGGCCGGCGCGCGGTGGCGGGTGCGGCGGCGTGCGTGCGCGCGCAGCGATGTTGAGATCTAGAACTCACCGGAGCCGCCGCCGCGCCCCCGCGCCGGCTGTCGCCGCGCCCCCTGGCGCCACCCGCCGCCGCCCTCGGCGGTCATGTCGCTCTTCTACTCCTAACCGAATATCAAATTGATTGTCAGTAATCGAACTCATTTATTTGTAAACACTTTAAGTGGAAAACCCACGACGGGCAGCAAATCAATGTAATAAAATATTGGGATTCTGAAACAAATAAAAGTTGGATTGTCTATACCTACAGAAATACAACCTGGATCCAAATTAGGGAAGACAATTATTTTACAATCGATACTCATCTCACCAGTAGGCACTTAACGCCTCATTATTAGATCAAAATTTATAGAAGTCATTCCTCATTATTACTCCAACTCGTTGACCGTAAAGTTGACTTAATTTTTTATCAACATGCAAACGCAAATAACATGCATGACTTGCTCGTCGGACACCCGGAGGCATCCAACGTCTAAGGAGGAGTGAAGAGAGAGCTGTACCTGTTGTAGCCGTGGGAGAATGAGAGTATGGTGCCGGAGTTGGCGGGCTCCTGGCGTAGCGCGGCGAGGATCGTGAACTCCGGCGAACGGCGCAGCAGCTCCGCGGCACGCTCGAACGCCGCGCCCTCTACCTGCAGCGACCGCGAATCACCTGCAATTATATATACTGACATTTTATCAAATGGGTAACAGTTAATGATATTCTACCACAAGCGTGTTTTGTAAGTTTAAAAAAAGAACGCAATTTTTTCGCATTATGTAAAAACTGCAATACGCTTTATTATCTCACATTTTAATTAATATAGATACTTTGGTGTTATAATTTTTATAAGTTTGTTTTTCAAATTAATCTAATTATAAAATGTAATGTAATAATTTTCTTGGCAAGCCGCCCGGCCCGAGTAAACCGGCCTAAAGTATATTACGGTGAGTTGACTGACTATCTTGATTTTTATCCAAATTTATAGCACCGCAGCCAAGAAACGTTGGAAATGTCGTGATCCGGTAAAACGCTTTATTGAATAAACCTACAATTAAGTTATCAGCTGTAATAAATTCATTTCTTATACTTATAATTTCTTTCCGGTTTTGTTAAGATTAAGTACTATTTGCGACTCCACGTTCTTCATTGTTGTTGAATATATTATTATTTCCTTTTATTCATTATTATTGGATACATCACATTGGATACATTGTTTTTTAATGTTTTTTTTAATTAATTAAGAATTTCATAATTGTAATCACTTTGTATTTTATCGAGTGTGTTAGTTTAAGGGAAGTCCTTGGCTCCTTAATCACAGGAGCTCTATTTAAGGAGACAAGGCATTATTGCATCTATTGTTTTAGTGAGCAATAAACAATTTTTCATTTGAAATGTCATAAATAGCAAAATCTGTACTCTGTCGTTTCTTATCTTGCTGTTTATCAAACGTTATATATCTTCTAGGATTTCAATAAAAGTTCGCTAAATTGATTACCCAAATCATCAAAGGCTCTATGAAATATTTATTACGGTGAGATTTAAATCGTGTGTGGGGCGCGGGGTGAAGTAATAATGTTGCACATGAATAACGCGATAGCCTCCCGCGGCGAGGGTAATGTGTAGGGACAGGGAAGGGACAGCGCACGGCCGCTCCCTGCGATTTCAACATTCCTTGACGATTGTTTCAACATTCCAACGGATTTATACACTTCCAATATGAATCATAAATCTCATACTTCATCATCATCAACAGCCCTTGTCTGTCCACTGTTGGACATAGGCCTTTCCCAATGCCTTCCACAGTATGCGGTCCTCCGCCTTCCGCATCCAACGACTCCCTCTATACGAAATTTAAAAAATAAAATAAAATAATGTCTTCTTCCAGACATTGCTCTACCTCTATTCTAAGTTTTATCCCAATCTATGAAGCCTTTCTTGAGGTATATTATAGCAAATGTTCGAACTTTCACATTTACAACATTAGTAAGATTAGAAGAGTCTCTATTGAATAACTAAGACTTCACTATTAGTTTTCCACGAAATAATTTTATTTTATAGTCATACAAAGCTTTGGTAAGAGGATAAAGCCTTTGTTTTCATTCCATTGTTCTATATCTTCAATGTATCTTACCGACCACTCCTGCTAATTGACTCAGCTTCAAGTATCTTTATAGCTATTGCCTTGCTGGAAATCACCTCTAGATTATGTTACACGAGTTAAGTTTCATTAATTAAAAAAAAAACATTAACACCGTCAGCACTAGACACTAAACGACCGTATTAACAATACAATATATTTGTTCGAGAGCTTTTTTTAAATGTACTTTTGAGTACACAGTGTTCAAGACACTGTATGATTGAAAGATACACATAGCGTCTAAGGTGTTAAATGCAAATCTAATAACTGACTCGAAAGGCATACAATTTTTTTTATATAAAATTTAATAATATCTCTTGTACCACTCCAACTTAGTTTGTGCTAAGATATGGTTTACGACGATAGTCGAATTGACATGGTTCGAATCGTCGATTGCTAGATCGGTAGTCCGTACTATTAACCATTAGGCTATTGGCGTTTTTTGTTTCGTTTCATATCTCTGTATTCCAAAATGTTAGCCTCACGATTGTAACTATAATTTGGTACCAATGAAATATGTCAATAAAGGTATTTCATTAAAATCTATTCTGTTATAGTACATGGCCGTATATTTTATTTATCTTTTGTTTTATGCACCATTAATTTTAAGAAGCGATGTTCTTGTAAGCGATAACGCCATTTTCCAAATTTATGACCGCATTAAACCCTGTAAGCCATTTTACCGGACTACGATAAGATAATTATTCTGTTCTCCGGCTGTATTTACAGCTGCATGCCATATTCATATCTTTACAAAAAAAAAGGAACATTATGTAATGCAAGTTGAACATAGTCTACACTATAGCTGTTATATTAATCGTCGTAACGAATGAGTTGATATGTGTTGTGGTGTTGCGCATAAATAATATGTAATAATACGATTCTTTACATGTCATCATCATAATATCAGCCACATATCGCCCACTGCTGAGCGTAGGCCTTCCCCAAAGATCGATTCTCGGCCGCCCTCATCCAGGATGCCCCCGCGAACTTTACCAGATCATCGATCCATCTTGAGGGAGGCCTACCCACG
>JAODUI010000028.1:7134263-7146057 GCA_027563995.1 Papilio gigon
TGGACATAGGCCTTTCCCAATGCCTTCCACAGTATGCGGTCCTCCGCCTTCCGCATCCAACGACTTCCTGCCGTCCGTACTAAGTCGTCGGTCCACCTGGATGGGAGGACAACCCACACTCCCGGTCTCCAACCGTGGCCTCCACTTCAGCAATTTCCTGCCCCTCCTGGCGTCGCTGGCCCGACAGATGTGACCGGCCCACTGCCACTTTAGCCTACAGATTTTGATACATACTTGTCTAGTCTTAAATATCATGATGTTTAATGCAGGACTTGTATTTAAAACTTATACAGCATTAGTTACATTCTTTAGGTCGGTAGATTAGTCTGGATTTAAAACAAAATACAGACAAAAAGTGAATGAGTACCTTATTTATGACATTCTTTTTTGAAATCAGGAGATAATAATAATAAAAAGCTTGTATTCACCGGGATAGATAAAACGATGGCCCATACCTAATTTAGATGTTTCCTTACGAAGGAATAGATAGAAAAATCTATTAGAACAATAAGACAAGTAGACAGTATCTCGCGACGGAGCCGGGCGCCCGGCAGCCGGACGCGTTTCCCTTTTCTGCCTACAATGACGAAACTTCTTGAAGGTTTCGCTGGTTTTTCTACTGACGTAGTATTTAATAAAGATGATTGTATGTTTAGAAGGAAATATTTATAAATAATATTGATTTGTAATGAAAGCGTAATATAAACAAGAATATTTAATGATAATGCATTCCATTGTGAAAATCTTTTTTTATTTTTAATAAAACCTATTTATTTTATAACTACTATATTGAATTTCTCACTAAATTCACTTCTCAACAATTCCATTTGCAAGTAAATTTATAAAAAAAATTATGTTCAATATTTCAATATTGCCCAACCAAACCACCGAGTGTTCAAACCCGCATGAATTTTCAATTACACCGCAACGGTTCCAGCATCCCCGTCTGCCGGTCGTTGACCCCGTACACTTCGTCTTTCTCACACTCCTATTATACAAAGATGAGACAAGAAAAAGAACAAGTGTTTTTAAAACAAATAAGTTTACGTAAACAATGTCTTTCAATTTATTTTATTCGCAACAGAAATTCACTTCGCAAAACTCTATTACTACCTTTTTTGCACATGTCAAATTTATAATCAATTTTTACTTTTAAATTCTGTAATTGAATGTTTTACGGTATATTAAAGATTTTTTAAAAAATGTTTTTGCATCGTCAACTCAAGAGGCGAAGAGGCAGTTTGAAAGGCACGCTTTCAAAGCCAACCCTTCGTGTAAAGTAAATCCCTACACGCTTATTAATCCCAGCAGTCAAACTGTTAGCGCCTATGTTGAGATGTGAGGATTAAAGTGAAGTGAATTACTTTGATCTTAAGATGAATATTCGAATTTTATCTCTCATACAAATCGGTAGTTTTTTTATTTTAATAAAATACTTCCATCACTTAATCGAGACTTAACTACAGTACGAAATTGTCAAATTATCCGATGTTATCATAGTTCTAGGATAACTATAAGAACTTTATCTCTGTCTTTTACAAAGAGAATGAAATGGATGGCAACATTGTTGTGCCAGAGCTGAGACAGACTCGCCGTTAGAAGCATAACGTTTGTGTACTGTCTTTATAAACGGCTTAGAAATGTCTTGGAAAGGTAACGGCTTTGAGACTAGTCTGAATGAGACCTAAAGGAGTCTCTTGTTTGAAGTATTTAACACTCGCGTCGTCGGAGAAATGTAAAAAAAAAATAAAAAGTAAAGACTCCTTTGTGGAGTGTTGTTCTTTGAACAGATGTTGAATAGGAATTTTAAGAATGTAGATAATAAATTAATAAATTACAATAGCGAAATTTATTAAAATGGTAATAAGTTATTCTCAGAACATATTTCATGTACATTCAAATGGCCGTATAAAATTAAATTACTAGAATATTAGCGATAACATAACCGATTTCAATTTTGTTAGGCCGCACATTTATCAAATGCTCCCCAAGCAATTCTATTCATAGCATTTGCGACAAATTTTTAAATAAAGAACAGCAGGGTAACGGACTGTTATCTCGCGCAGACCGCACACAACCCTCGCTCTTGTTTTGCTTTCATTAAATCACCGAGCCGAACAAATTTTGTGACAGATAAATATTTGCGAGTCTTTATGCAAACACTTTATTGAAATCCCCTCGCAGCGGATTTATTGGACATTGTTTATTTCTCCTGCGTTCAACGTACCCTCGGCATTCGGAACGTTGTTCTGGACGTATGGATTTGTCACCTGCGAATAATAGATCGTTGCACATGGCTGATTTTATTGAGGCGCGTAATGTGCTTTAATTGTTGGTGTTGTACATTGTGTCGATGATTTTATTGCTTGCCGGTCTAATGAAAAGTGGATTTCAAAGAAAATATTTCATGGAATAATATGAATAAAGCTTTATTAATCTTTGTTTAAGTACGTTAAGCTTTTAATCAAAGTTGTGAGAGTGACAGTGAAATGTGAACTTAATCAACAGGTTTCTTATCTCTTTCATTTTATTTCTTTATTTAGCTTATATTCTTTCTACACTTGATTTATGAAGATTAAACATATCTTGTATTCAATCCGCAAATCTGCTAAATTTATTTTCTGCCAGAATTATTTATTTGTTTCCTTTTTTATATTTATTATTGCAACTATGATTGGAAAGATTTATTATCGTGCCCCCAGGCAGTGATGCATTTGATTCGCACGACTGGACACGTAACGCCGGGTCACCGCGCTAGTCATTGCGTGTCGTAGAGCTCGGGACATGAGGCGTTCGTGCATTGAAACAAGCAAACTTCACAACAAAGGTTAATATACGATGCTTATGAAATCAACACATCGTTATAACTGCCTATAACACTTATAGCGATTATAGTTATTAAATAAATTACCACTCGATTATTACAGTTCAAACATGTTTTGGAATGAAACATGTTTCTTTTTTTATTTATAAACAAACGCCTTCACAGAAAATAACAGCAATTTTCTTATTAGTACGCTGCAGACGCTACAGACGTTTCATTTAATCCGCCTCGTTCGCGTCAGCAACAGATTTCTGCTTAAGACTAATGCCTGTTGCGTATTGTAATGACTATTATTCCCTAAGCTTTTAGACATAGCTATTTAATAAATCTATAGACATTAATCAACTAAGAGAAATATTATAGTGTGGCCGAAATTGAGTAGAAAAATAAAATACTTTTTGTCCTAATTCCTAGAACATAAATGAATTATTTATATACATTTGTGTCGTATTCCCTGAGTTGCGGATTAAATGTCACAATAGATTACCGTCTTTGTCCACAACAGTTGTCTTGTTAGCGAACTATGGTCACATTAAAGGTTTCAGACGCAGCCACGGACAATGGAGTTAAGCCGCGACGCCAGCGCTACGACATTTGACATGGCGGGAGACGACAACCCCTCGGCCCCACGATTACTGACACCCTTCGAACAATTACGCGGGCTTTACGCAACTCCTCTAATGTTCTGTTATACAAAGCTTAAGTGAATCGTATGAGTGACTGTTCTCCGGGTTGCCAGGATTGGTAAATTAATTAATTAATCAATTCGTTTTGAAAATCTTTCCAACCTTACTAAAATGACTCGACAGTAGTTGTGTACGCAGGCGATGTTTCATGTGTTCAATATAATTTGTTTTATTAACACAATATTTAGTTGACAATGCGAATGCGCGTCTTTAATTGGATCGGAATAAGAATGAAATTCACACTGGAACCTATTGAAATGAACTTCTACTTATAATATTGCACAAGATAAATTCACTACTTCATAACAGTAAAATAATTATCAATATTTTTTCTTCAACCCTTAAAAGCTTTATTCATAATCTCCCCAAAGAGTACAAATTCGGCGATCCCGTAGCGAGATAATCACTTTGCACGTACGGATTGCGGACATTTGGTCGCGGGGATCACGGCCCTTTATTACTAATGGCCCCTCAAAGGGACACCGCGGGATTACACGCGTTGAATCTCATCTCGGCGCACGATTGTAACGGCTTTAATCTATATGTTGTGTACTACAATAAATTCATTGACGTCGCACCAGATTACAGGAAAATATGGTCTTTACATTAATAAAAGAATAACTAATGTGTTTGAATAGAAGTGGATTTTTTTTTTGGAATTACTAACAACAGTATAATAATAAATAAGTAACATATGACTTAACGCACGCAAATTATAAAGTGCTGATACCTGGTACCTCGTACGAGTCTGTTATGAATACTTGAAACTAATAAAATAAAGTGAAGACGTCTAGCATGCTCTGCAGAGCAGTTTTTAATGAAATACGAAGTCCGTAACACTTTTTTTTCATCTAAATATTATCTAGATAACTTTAATATTCCTGAACATAATCATTAACGGATATGTGAACTACATAAAAACGTTTTTTTGTCATTAATCATAGTTCGCTTGGGGTGAGGGTTAAAAAGGAAAAGTTCGCAATTTGTTTTTGGTGTGAGCAAGCGCGGAGAATTGGCATCCAGCACGAGCCATTCACATCCAATCCGGTGCATATTGCGTTCGTCAAATCAAGGGGCAGAGACAATGAACTTGGGCCCTCCACTGCGCCCTACGGAAGTGCAACCAATGTACTTCTTAACAAAATATTTGTATCTCAAAACAATTGAGTTCGAAAGCGAGGGTTAAAACGTTTCTTCGTAAAAAGAAATATCCTTTTTGACAGATTTATGTATGGATCATTTATCAAAGTTTACGAACTCAATTTGTTATAAATTGAATTGTCATGAACAGGTTTCGTGAATTGTTATAACAAATTGTAGAAATAAAAAGTAGATGACGATTGACACCTCAGACGACAAAGTTGTTGTTTAAAGTTTTAAAATGGTCAGCAACTTTTCTTTAACTATAGTTGCAAGTTATAAATCAATTCAATAAAGTTTTGAAGAGGCGTGCCCGGCGTGCCCGGCGTGTCCGTTCTTCGATTGCGTTAAAGTTATTGCAGTTTGATATCGTGTTGGCACACGTCTGATTGGTCGGTGCATTAGAATGTAAAGAGGCACACCTCACCGTCGGCCATTATACGATGCTCTAAGTGGAATTGCAGTTGAAATGGATTGCAAACTCGCGCCGGCGACAGCCGCACGATCCATTACCGCCCCTTACTCCTATCATATTTTATACGATACAAACTTTAATGCTTCCTGAATTGCTTTGTATGCACTTTGATGACTTCTGCCTTCCTTGAGATGACATTTTATGAGTTAAGTTTTATATGATATTAAGATTTTTAAAGTTACATTTCTATACCATTTTTATATTTGACCATAAAACCTTTCTAACGGAGTATCCATATTGCTTTCAGTTTATAGATAATAAAAGCAGTAAGGGTTTTGAAAGGTAAAGTTCCTCATCATAATGAGGAACTTTGTGGATGGTGAAGAACTGCATCTACATCCGGTCGTTTTCTTTTCTGAAAGGGTGACGCAGTTGTTGGTTTTTCATCAATGTATAATTTACCTTCCAGGGTGTAGGCGGTGCGCTGCGGCTGCATGCCCTGCGCGGCGCCGACGCCGGCGTGCGACGTGTTGTGCAGCGACAGCGCACCCAGCAGATCTAGCTCGGTGGCTGCGAACAACACAAACATATACATACATTAGTACCATACTTGAAGCACCAATAGCTTAGTGATTAAGAATACGGACTACCGATCTAGCGGTCATGGGTTCGAATTCCACCATTCGACTTTGGCGCAGACTATAACCTAACACAAGCGTTTCCAAGCTTAACAGAAAAATTGGTATATTAACAAAAAAAACTACTAACATTTTCTTTAGTAAAAAAATACAAATGGGAGAAAAAGATTGAGAGCAAATAATGAAGGCAGAGCAGGAGACTGCAGGAACTTTCAAACAGCGCTGGTATGTCTCGTTTCATACTAATAGCAGCATGATCTCACTCTACCCTTACGTGTGACACAAGCATTAAAAATGAATCTTATCAACTTAACTAAAGCTTATAAAGATGTCGATTATATGTATAAATCATTGGTTAAAAAAATCGCGCTAAATAAATGCAATTACGGTTAATTAATACGCATACTGAGAAATAAATCTTTTGAACTATGCAAGGTTATAGGAAAGGAAAAATTTCGTGCACGAAATTCATAGTATTTATGGTAATTTAAGTGTCTAAAACTTTAGTTAATAAATGTACTTGAATTACCATAAAATAAACCAAACCAAACGGTATGTTTCATTGCGTACATTCAAAACTCATTTATCATCATCACTTACGGATAACTTCATAAAATACAGCTTAATTTTAGTGCGCACCAGTCATTTGTTTACTCCGGCTATAACTGGTAGTAACATTTCGTAGAAGTAATGAATATTTACGAAGCTATAAACGACTAGTGGCCTACATTCAGACAATCGATATGTAGAGGAGGACTCCGAAAAACCAAGACGCAGCCTCGACTATCGATCGAAAGATGGCGCACTTGAAACATATAACAGTAGCTAACACGCCTTCACTAATAATTCATAGACGCTAAAATATTCATCACAAAATTGATTACTGTTTTCGTATATGTGTCGCCATCTATTAGTAGATTAAGATAAATGATAAACTAATGGAATGAACCGAATATAATAGAATACGTTGTAATATAAGAAATATTTAACTATTTACACGAGTATCTAGACGGACGGTCGACATGGCTCAAGCATGACACATTAATTAATTATGTATCATTACTTGACATGCTGACATTCACTTTTAAATACCTACACAAATGTACTCTTTTTTGAATTGCTATTATTAATTTTAAAATATTTTTCTATCACCGACAAAATGTAATATCATCATCATCATCATCATCATCATATCAGCCACATGTCGCCCACTGCTAAGCGTAGGCCTTCCCCAAAGATAGCCACGACGATCGGTCCTCGGCCGCCCTCATCCAGGTTGCTCCCCCAAAGTAATCCAGATAATCGGCCCATCTTGGTAGGCCTCCCCTACCCACGCTGCGTCGACCTGTAGTTGGCCGCCAATATCACTTCTTGATAATGTGTCTCCTTACTATTTAAATAATCGTTGAAACAAATGAATAATACAGCGCATTAAGACGGTTTATACGTGACTCGTATTTTAGTTATTATCGTGGTACAAGTAACAAATATATTCATATTAACCAAATCTGAATGATATACAGCTTGTATTACAATATGCAGTGTAAATCTGTGCGACGTAGCGGGGTTGGCTAGAGCATCATCTATCAGCTGTAACCCGGTCACGTAGCGCTACAAAACGCCGTAGCTCAACTTCGCGTAGACTCAAAGTAGGCTACGAGAGATTACTTTGACAAAACTTTGTTGTTTTGTTCTATTGTAGGTAGAAATACGGTCTAAATAACAGACTTTTTATGTTACTAATACACTTTTATTATTTTTTCAGCTCTAAATGGTTTAAAACATATTTCTATTTAAATTTGTCAGAATGTATTTTTGATTTATGCGATCAAAATCCCCTCCATATCTACAATCACGATCAATCCACAGACGGCTTGTGGCAATCCATCACACAAACGATCGGTCTTACGTCTTCACCGTCCGGTTGTTACGAGAGTAACTCGGAAGTAAAAATAAACCTCGAGTACATTGCTACCGCGCTTAATTCGTACTTCAATTAGAAAGCGTCGCAGTTTGTTTGGAGCACCATTCAGCCGCTGAGGCGCTGTCTACAATTTGCGACGCCTCTGCGCTGCGACAAATATCACTAGGGATGACATACTTCTGTTTAAAAGTTAAGTTACTTTTTCATAATATCTACACATTTCATTCTTATATAATTTTGTATAACATTACATTGGTGAGTATTCTGTAAAGCTTATAATTTTTGGGAAGAAATAAATACATTTTTCGTTAAAGTGAATATATGAAAAATACCAGAAAAAAAAATATTGTTTTTTTTAACATTAATTTGAGAAGTAGCTTAAAGTCAATTCATTTTCAGTATTTGCAATTAAATTAATTTATACAGTAGTGTTCAAGCATGATTTTTTTTTATTTCAGTTTCATATAAATAAATTGAATAATGAACTCAAAGCAGACGTAATCAACAGCTCCTAGGAACACATAAAGTACCATTGATCTGTTACGTAGTTATCGTGACGGCGTTTATCGGCAGTATGAAAAAGTTTCTCCGAGCGATGAGTGGATAATAAAGCGTAGAGACAGCCCTGGGGGTGGCGTCGCCGGCTCGTCTGCCTCCCCGGCCTCCAGCGCTCCACATCGCTCCGTAAACTGCTCTACGGCTCACTGCTAGCTTCCAGCGTATTGTAAGCCATGCTCCACGCTCTGCGCGCACGAGCCACCTCCATTGTGCTTTATAACGTTGTTAAATGGGTTACACAACCGTGTAGCACAATGTAAAACATTTGCATCGTCAATTTAAAGGTAACTTTGACATGGAAATGTAAAGTTTTGAATTTCTCTTTGCACGGTTGCTTCTCAATGAATGTTTAAAGAAAACACTAGCATATTCTAGCATTTAGTATTGTTACATTATTATTTTAACTAACAAAACATTTTTATTATACATGGCTGATATGGCTTATCCAGAAAGCTCTATACAGCGTTGATGTATTATTTAAATAATGTTTCGACTTGACATTTTGTTTAATTCCAATATTTTTTAAGTAAATTATATAATTTCATACTTTGACCGATTAATAAATACTGACATTGTTTTAAAATATCTATCGTACTTAACTTGACTTAAGAAACAATTACATCCAAGCTCTTTAAAGACATCTTTAGTTTTTTTTTTTAAATTCGAACATTGTTCATGATAGCTAAATTAATAAGCCGTCACAATTCCTAGTATCATTAAAATGCTTCAAGCCCTCTGTAAAGTGACATTAGGGGTCATTGAAGACCATGAATATCAATATTATGAGTTGAGAGGGCATGATTCACGTTCTATAGATAAGAGTAAAGGGCCGTAGCCGCGGCGTCGTTTACGTTCGTAATGACGTCCGGTTACAGTCCGAAAGCCATAAAGTACGTTCTCCATGCGATCGTAAATCCTTCCAGCCTTTACTATACACGTCTCGAATACTACTGATATATTAAACATTTATCAGTACCATTAGAAACGTTAATAGATTTGTAAGATTTTTGATGATTACTTAGAATTTTGATTGTTCCTTTTAGCTGATTAAAATAAACAAAAATGTATTTTACAAAAAAATGATACACTTTGATTCACCAATATATATTTTACCATACTGTATAAAATTAAGTTTTATGTTTATTCAATATAAAATAGCGTAGTCACGTGATAATATTAACTTTCTAAACGTTTAAAGTCTAATTAATTCAGTGTAATCAATCTTGTGATGAATCAAAACCACGTCGAACATTGTGTAAATTATAAACTTTACTAAACGTTCAGTGAGTTGGAAGAGCTACTGTCTGCGAGCGTTGGCTCGTTAATGATACTGATCTAATAGATTGCTTTTTAAAGATCAGCTTAGTGTTAGAATAAACGAGATATTTTAACAGATGTTTCATGTGTACGAATGTATTATAAGAATGTCCCTTTTGTCTTTCTTTATCAGATGGGAATACTTGCATTGTTTTTGTCACGTGTTATTTACACATATAACGTATTAACGCAGGGCGAAAGGGAGTTCTTGTATTGAGTCAACGGTATGTCTTCGGGCGTCAGTAAAGTTAATTTATTAGTTTGTTATTCAAAAGCAGGTAATTTCCTTGAAGAAGACAAATCAGCTCTGTTGTCAACTGAACTTGAAATAAAAACAAATAAAGGTAGATATTTATGGCATAATTTTCGAAAATTTACAACTCAAACTGGGCCTAAGAGATAAGTTGATTCAAATAGTTTTTATCTCAGCACATAACTTCCCCGTCTAACGTTTCACAAAGTTTTCCGAGTCGATATTACAGGGTTAAACCCCTGACGTTTGAAAGGAGGGTTCATTTTCTGCGATGCAAGAGTAAGTAAGTGTTCATAGTAACCCGATGCGGTGTGTAATGGACCCATTTGATATCAGATTACGTGCGATCATTGAGCAATAGCGGTGTAAGGGTTAATAACAATTAATTGAAGACCCTTCGCTATAAAAACATCTTGACACGTGGCTGGCGCGCTTGACCGACCGCCATATGGCATGTGCTCATTTGACCGACGGCATTTTGTGGTTATCTTTACATTTCTTATCGTTAATGTCGCGTGATGGATAACGACGTAGATAATTGCCACCAATTTCTTTATTCTTAAAACGATCCATTACTTTTAATTGTTGAAGGTAATAAAAATGTATTATAGCAATTGTTGATCCTTCGAAAAGTTTTGTTACTATTTTTTTAAAATTACGCAGTATTGATATTCAGAGAAATGAAAAAAACACTTTTAAAAATAGCTGAGTGATAAGATCGAATGAGGCTACAAAGGTAGAGGTAGACCACGGATCGTGTGTATAGATTGTAAGGATGCGTAAGAGAGGAGCCAGACTGCTTGTAATTATTTGGCACTTTTTAACATTAAGAATAATGTAACAATACCAGTAATAATATTAAAATATTAATCCAAGATATTAATTATTGAAGATAAAATTGTCTTCTTTTACTATTTCTTATCTAAGTGGCCAGTACCCCAAGTGAAGCGATGGAAGTTTGTTCGCGTGTCATGGTCGCGGGGCAGCGTAGGGTCGCGACATATGCCGCGCGTGCCGTGCCCCGTATCGCATCATATTACTTTTTTTTTTGCCAACGTTTTAAGTCTTCCAAGTAATAAAAATATTCTCGGAAAATGATATACGGTACTTTGACCCGACCTTGACTGTTTATTGTCTATAGAATTAGTACAATACAATGAGTAGGGGTACTTTTAGGGGTAATTTATGATTTTATTACGTCGGACATCAAATCAAAATAATTATTGGTTTACCATTAAATGTCTTATTACTTTATGGTTCATAGATACGGTATACAACCATAAAAAAATGCAATATTCAATACAAGACGAATGCGACCCTAATCCTCGTGTACTAGGGTTGAGTTTAGCCGCTGGCGCATATCTACACACGTTTATGAAATAATATAGAAACGAAAGTGTGTCAAATAAATCAGGTGATGTGCGGGCCAGATATCTCGAAAATTGTATTCAGCAAAAAAAATATCGTACGATATGATGCCATTCACACGCGCGATGCTGACGAATACAAAATTTGATGACGACTTGCTTGCATTCATCGGTTACGAAATACTTCTCGTGAACGCGATGTAAGAAAACTAAAACAAAAGACAGTCATCCATTTCAATCAATGTCCGTGACGAATTTAATTAAAACATTAACAAAAGAAAAGCGTTTGAAAACGTAAGCTGAAGTAGGGCTGAGTAATTGTCTGCGAAAAAAAGAAAACTCAGATTTATAGGCTTTACAGGCTAGCTAAAAAAAAGCATATTAAGGTAAAAAAAATAGTCATTCAAGTATACGGTTATAATGTATGAAAAATCACGAATTACTACATGTTGTATTAAAATGAGTTCAGATATCAGAGACGTCTGACATCAGCTAATAAAAAACAAATCTACAATTCCCGATCGGTCACCATGGAAATCTCGTAGTCATATTTTGTTATGCATGCGAGACTTCAGAATACAGAGCTGGTAATGGGACGCCGGCGCGAGCGCGGCCGCTCGGCTCGGTCGTGCCGGCGGCGAGCGGCGCCCGACAGGTGCTGGACACGCGCCG
>JAODUI010000028.1:7146157-7171397 GCA_027563995.1 Papilio gigon
CCGTGCTCATGATATGTATCCCACTGAATCGAACCGAAAACAGCTACGTAAACTACAGCGTGAGGTCAAAACACGCAGCCTACCGCAGTCCCACGCCGTGTGCGCTACCGAACCCCACAATTGGACTCTCTTCTGGTTAATTTTTAAACGAACTCACCGTCACAACTGGAATTTTATAACGTACAAAACGCACGTTTTAATGAACCACGAAATTTGATATGCGACAGCTGATGTATGTCGTCTCAGTACAACGTGCGCGTTGAATACACCAAGGAGAGAATATTCTTAAGACTGGATTTATGTACGATAGAATTTAAAATCGGAAACTCTGATTAACGGTGAACCAATATCTAGCTTTTGGTAACACGTATTTTTCTGAAACGATATTAACATATAATGAAAACGCTTCAAACGCATTTATATAATAATTCCTTAACATCTCGGATCTTTAGTAGTAACGACTATTTTTATATTGATAAGAGTTTACGAAAAAAACTCGCCCGACAACAATGTATAAAGTTCTTCAATGGGAATCTAACGGCCCATTTGATATTCCGATATCACTTCGTCCTTCGCGTACCCTTGCCCGGTCAACATCCGGTTGCTTAGAAATATTGGGATTACTTACGATTTTATTATGCAGGATAACTGCATTAATTTGTACCGCGAATGTAACGCGGCTACTTGGAAAAAGTAATTGATACGCACGCTTGTTAATTAATTCAAATTCCTTAATAACATTTATGTTTTATAATTCAACAATTGCATATTAATTTTTGAATCATTGTTCATACGTTGATGTCGTAACATTTTGCTTAAAGTTAATCGTATTGTCTATCTTAAAATACGCGTATTTACAATCCGAGCTTGTTTACGTCTTGCAAAAAATTACTGACATTAAAGTAAATATAGTAATATTATAAATAGTAAATAGGTTAAAATTCTTCAATTACAAATAAGCTAAAACTGGTTTGAAAATTCGTAATACTGATTGAATCCCAATGAGTCTCTACAAAATACGCTTGACACTTGACGCTGTTAGTTCATACTAGAACAGACATAGTTCCAACATCCATATATACTTATGTTTACCATACGCCTTTTTGTCAGTCAGGCAAAAAGGTGGTAATCCCAGAATTGCAGCACGACATAAATCAATTTTAATATAATCAGTTGTAAAAATTTTTATCGACTTCATATTATCAATGTCAACTTTATTAGATCACACTTATATTTATTATTAATTCATATGAGGCACAACATTTTTATTGTCTTTGCATCTCAGGTCTAAATATAGTTTTCTTTCTTACAGTGTCAATCCAATTACTGAAGCTAGACAATCTGATTACAGCCTATATTTACGTATTTATTTTGGTCACGACAATAAAGTTAAGATTTGAAATATAAAACTTAACAGCATTCATAAACAAAACATCGGAATTCGCAATCCTAATTAATTAAATACATATGAACAGGAAATGTAATTAAGTCAGTCAATCGGTAATAGCAGTTGATTTGAACTGTTTTTTTACCCATACGTTGTAGGTTGGACGCACAAGTCTTTGACACTTTGAACTTGGCAATGAGCAGGCGCGCGCCGGCGTTTAATCCCGAGCAAACAGCTCCGGAGATAAGGCCCCTATCACACGTGCGTGTGTCCTCTCGGCGCGCGGCGCGGGTGCGGGCGAGGCGAGAACTGGCATCGCTTCCTTCACAGATAACCGCCATTTCCGATCCGGAAACCCCGCCGGACTTTACTTCGATAATATTGCAATGCCGACATCACATACGATTCATTTGATCACCATGCGTATTAGATTTTGATTAGGAAAATCGGATTATTTTAAATAAATCTTTTATGTTGTCAATCGTTAATTGTTATAGCTTTAGTAGAGTGTCACATAAGACGAATTAATGTAGGATGTAAACTTGTCTATACAAGTTTATACATGTTTGATAACAGGTCACCGTATATCAAATATTTGTTTGCACTGGCTTGCGATTAACTTGGTGAAACTTACGAACAGAAGTATTAAAAAGATAATTCCAAATTAAATATTTGAAGGAACTAAAAATAATTAACCGGAATTAAATTTCAAGTTATATAGTAACTAATTAATAAATCAAATAATTTGGCGTTGAATGTGTTTAAATATGCTAATACCCGTTAAAATCGTAGTATTTATATTAAAGCATTTATATTATATTAGGTGGAGTACCCTGAGGGATGTACAAAGTTGTTTGGTTGACTAATACGCACAGGTGAGTAGCGTTTTCATGAATTACGTCCCGTGGGACTCGGTCGTAGGTAAATGGTGCCACCAGCCGTCAGCTGGCAAATAGACGAGGGCCACTTCAACGAAGTGAATACTTTGTAGGCTTGCTAAATGCCATCAAAAACGGACATTAATACACTTTTAAAAGAGTGCGTCGAAAATAAAAGTTATTTGTTTTATTTCTACATAATTTAATAATTTCAAATTATGAATTAAGTAGTTCAAGATATAACTCGCATGTAAAAGAGATTTCAATTGGTTTTTCAATATTTTTTTAAACAAATAAACAATTACCTATTTTCTCTTCGTATATATATCATTAAATAATAATGAATTACGGCTTCGAAATTAACTTTTTAATATTTTAAACATTATCATTCGTGTTTCCAAAGGACAAGTTGATTTATTCAGAGGAAGAAATGATTTTGGTTATAAGTTAAGAATTAATATGAAAGGTTCTATATGGAACTAAAATTTGTATTGAAAGAAATATCGTATACATATCATTGTGTCTTTTTAATCCCAATGTTTTGATATATGTTAATTAGAAGTAATAAACTGTTCAATGTCTAATGTCTACAGTGTCGGAAACGATTCCAACCATCTGTCAGGGTAAGCGCCCTGGTCTATTAGGGTGGGAGCAACCTGTCGGTGCCAACCAACCCCGGACACTTGCACCCTTTGCACCCTATCGCTCCTGCCCGCTCTAATTTTTCATACTTAATTAAGAGTTACGTCATCGAGCTATACCCCCTCCGACGTTTACATTATCATAAATTTCTATTTCAATATTGTAAAAAAAAAAAAGATTTCATTGAATATGTATATCATCTGTATTATCAGTTTTTTTAATACATTATATTTCGGTTGTAAAAACTTACTTAGACAGTGTGGATGAATTGTGAGAAAGAAATGCGTAAGAAATGTATGAGTTCAGATATGACGGCTGACAGAGTTACATGGAAGAGTACATAATGTGCCAACACTCGTAAGGAAAAAGGTTGGTGAAAACTTACTGTAGTTTTGCAATATAAGAAGATCATCATCATCAGTCTCTGCCCACTGCTGGACATAGGCCTTAGCTATTGCCTTCCATAGTATGCGGTCTTCCGCCTTCCGCATCCAAATACTGGACATAAGAACATATGAGCGAACATCTCCGAAGAGACGCACTTGTCATTTTGTACTGTATCAACATTACCTAACTTATTTATGTTCACCTTTATTCTAAAGTTTTAAAAGTAGCTTCATTTTTATTAGACTTTAAAACTTATCTGCAAACTAAAAAAATTGCTATCTTAAAATATATCTTCTACGAGTCAATACCATGTCGTCACTTTATAGGACACATTTATAAAGAAAATACTATGAAAAACGATTAAACTTAATAGTTTTATTTCAAAAATTTCATATGTTTCTTCAAGGTAAACTAAAAATACCTAAATGGGGTTGAGGCATTTTTGGTTAAACGTAACAATGTTTAATTATACAATTAAATGAAATAACCCTATAATACTATCGCAAGTTATTTAAGGCTTGGCGGCTTATTAATGGCGAACGGTGGCAATAAATCCAGATTACAGTGAAATAAACACAATAAGACATGCTAATTAACGCATATTTGTAACATTTATTGGTAAAAGCTGTCGATTTTTCAATACCTGAACGAATAGCGACCTATGCGTCACATATACTGGCAATGAAAACGCATACCTCCACGTAAGCTTTACTTCTGAGTATGATTTAAAGGAGAATATGTTTTGTTTTTCCAGAATTCGTTGTAATAAGACCGTCTATTTTTTGCGTGAAGGATGACATGAGTAAGAAAGGGGTAACCGATGAGATGACGGCTGATAGGCGAGACTGGAAGAGAAGAACATGTTGTGCCGACCCTACATAAAGTGGGACCAGGGCAGGAGAAAGAAGAAGAAGAAGACCGTCTATATTTTACAGTATTTTAAAAAGAATAAATTATAATGTAAAGTAGTTTAACTCGAAGTATGTCGTAAGTTAATCCCGACTTACATCGAACAACACGTAATTAAGAATTGCCAACATTGAAAAAAGTAAACAGATGTATATTACGTTGGTAGCTACAATAAGACAGTAGTTAATTAGGCAAGCGTCGGGGCGTGTGGCTATTTGCTCGAGATGGGGCAGAGGGGGGTGTATAAAGACGACCTAATTGCGGCCGAGGGGCGGCGGGGGGCGTACATAATTTAACACTGACTTTCCTGACGTCTCGCACGCTCGTCTGTTGCGTACGGCGCCGGTGATCGATACCAAATTTTTAGGAACACGTGGCCGATGCGTAGAGTTCGTAGCGCATCACTACGACAGTAACTTGAGTTATAATTATTGTATATAATGGGGTACTCAGAGATTATGATTTTTAAGGACACTTGAATATTTTTCAGATCTTTTAAACTAGTTTTACTAACATTTCGATTTTCGGAAGCTTGTTACAAATTTATTTGTGTTCTTTATTTAAAACTATTAAAGCGTTAGTAAGCCATAATAGTTGTAGAAAAAGAGAGATGCTAAAAATTCTAGACTTTTGTATTAGCTAATAGGAATCTTTGAAAGTGTACGTGTCTGTCGAGCAGTGCTTTGAGCGGAACGAGGTCAGGCTGGAGGCGCCGCATTGCGCCGCCGGCAAACCTGCAGCAGCTCCGCACCTCATCTCACACACTGTCATATCTATTAATTTAATACATAACATATCCTCATACAACATGTGTTCCTCTATTATCAATTTCGACTTAAATCTAAGTCAATTAAGTTAACGTTTGTAAGTACAGCGCCTTAAATCCTAGCGTTTACATGTTTGCAACAAAATTATTAATTTACAAAATTAAATAAACATCGATGTCTACGCTGATCTGATCTGAGCTGATTACTGATCACTAAAAAGAAGTACTCTATCTGACTTAGAACTTTGTCGCAGTATGTAGCAATTACAATAATAATTCTGCCTCTTGAATGTAGAATACCAGCTCGAAAAACAAAATGTTTTTACTGTGGGAAGTTAAACTGTATACGCATTTAATATGAAACATGAAATCCTTTCAACGAAAATCAAAACGCAGTTCCGAACTGCGCGGAAATCATGTTAACAACGCCTATAATTATCGAGAACTTATAGTGAAATTGTTAATGACCCATCGGTTACGGCAGCCTGTAATTTAACTATTTAACTTGACAATGAAATAGAAAACTTGCGTTTAACATGCAAATTATAGTCGGCAGGACGACCGACGCAGGCAGGTCTACGAATGCATTATATAAAATTTATTCCCGATATTTTTTCAACGGAAATGAATTGGCAAATGGTTACATGTTTTATTTATTGAACAAGTGGCTTCTACCCATCAGTGTCAATGTGAAGGTTGAACACCAGAGGGCGTCTGTCTCGTAGCTTTGCATGTCTGTTACTACGCTATTTTGTATATGAATGAGATATGATCATGTATTCAGCTCATTAATTTACGACTCCATTTTACATGTTTTACGTTGTTCAATTTGTTATATTCATGGTTATGCTAAACAAATGATGTCATACGATTGACTTAAAGCGAAAAGCGCTGTGTTTAGCCTAAAGGATTTAATAGTAAATGAAGCATCGTATGCGTAAAAAGTTCCAATTTCAAAAATCTAATACTACATTTATAAAAAAAATATGTAGATAAATTATTTCATAGCGACCCAGACAGTTCGTAGAAAACTATTTTTTTCATAACTTATACCAAGTTATATAACTATCGCGTGACTCCTCAACATAGTATGTCAATCAGAAGTTTGACATACAAAACTCTATTAAGTTCCAATACTAAGAATTGGGTTAGGCAATTATTAATAAACACGACACACCTTGAATTATTTAACGGGGAAGTTACTAAACAGTTCCGTTAAACAGATGACAAGGTTTATCATTTTCTGACGTAAGAGGCAATTATTACAGTACATCATTTGTGATATAAATCATGTCTTTGACATGAAAGTGTTCTAAAAATTTCACTGGTTTTAATGTAAATGTACTTAGTTGTATGTTTTTAATTAATCGCGTTTAATAATAAATACTAAAGCTAAATCGTTCAGTGTTAAACTCGTTACAAGTCTCCAGTTTTAACTGAACAGTTGGACTATTTAAATCTAAAAAGTGAACAGTTTAATTGACAGTTAAAGTTTTGCCATCACACATAAGTTTTAATTATACAATATGACTGTTCAGTTGTTACTAAAAATGTTAATAAATTAATTCTTTACATAATAGAAAGTCGCTTGAATCTTATATAATCGACATTTTCGACTAAAAACAAGAAAATTTCTTCGATGTTAACATTGGCCAGTTGCCAAGACAATCTCCAATTGCGAACCTTTTTTTGTTTGTACAATATATCCAGTCTAGTGTATGTTTATTACATACATCGATTAATCGGTAGTATTCAAAACTATCGACCTAATTTAATCATTATTAATACCTAATAACTAATTAAATTCGACGTCTCGTCGAAGTACCAATGCCAAAATCAAAATTATTTCATCGGAAAATTTACTTAATTTTTTTGTAGTGCATCTGTTCGCGAATTAAAAAAAAATAACGTACTAAGACAGATACTACATTTAATTACGATTGCACTTGAATGTTTACGTTGAGTTTTAAAAACAAAACTGTAAATAGAGTGTCTGAAAGAGTTCTGACGAGAAAGCATCTTGTAAAATGTTTCGAACACAGCTGAGCGAACAATACATTATTCATTCGGCGTGGACAGGTTCTATGCAGCTTTTCTCCGCGGGAAAACCTCAATGTCCATTATAACGGAACATAAAAAATCAGTAGGCATTAGACAACAATAAAGAACGACGTCTGCGAAACAGAAAATATTAATTTAAAAGCATTCTATGAAGGGGAATGGAAGAGAACGGGGCCGCTCGCGCGCGTGGGGGACACGCTGCACATTTGGGGTGCAACGAACAATTTCACTTTTCTTTTATTTATACTTAACCTAAAAAGGCGGTCGGGTTTTAAATAATTTTACAACGCGACTTTTTTGTTTTGTCTTAAAGCTGTGGTGATGTATTGTTTTTTTTTTATCAAAGAAAAAAAACAAAAAGTGCACACAACAACTGTTTTATAGATTTAACTATATCAGTTTATTGCATGTTATTTTGGCTGGCTCTATAGTGAATCGTTACATTTAAAGAGCCTATAATAATGAACAACCACATCGTATTTTTATCGGTTTTTAAAAGTACCAAACCAAAGGAACAAAGCGGTCCAAACTTACAAACTAGACGTGATAAATGAATGAAAACGGAAATCCATTTCAGGGTAACTCGGTGTGCAGCTTTACGGCTCTTACCTTTAAGGCAAGGATGACCTTACGTAACGATAACATTCTTCAAACGAATATGAACCTTATCACTTTAACTTAAGGATTATGTTAAGTAAGACGTTCGTGCGAGTTGAATATCATGGTAAAGGTCCTAGACGTTCTAGACAGCCGGGGCTGGTCGAGGCGAGCGACACGCAAACTTGGTTCTTTTGATTTTTTATTTTTCCAATACTATCCGACGGAGGACGACGACCTTTGAAATTCAAACAAACTGATTTTATTGAAGAAAATCAATAGCTTGCTTTGATTTACCTTGTCTTAATTACTTTTCATTCCTCCACAGTCACTGTTACATTGTTTCAAATACAAAGCCACACGAGTTTATCACATACGACTAAGTGATTTTGGTACAATGCTAAACAGTATACATGTTTAATAGTTCTGAAACTAGTAAGAAACGGTTTTATCGCGGCAATAAAAAAATGTTACGACAATTTCATATTTACTATCGGAATGCTTTCGCCTTTATAGTAAATCTTTTACTGTTCATTAATGTTGCCATAAAGGAGATTTTAGTAACGGAAAACTGAAAATTCATTTAGTGGAATTTAAAAAGAAATGTTTCTTAGGTCAGAGATAAATTGAGAAGAGTATTACTAGAAATGGATCGTATATAGACCTTCTAAATCCGATCCATCTAATTATACTATTTATTAAAAATATCCTTAGGATTGATTACTAGGTTCGGTTCCATACCAGAGTTGAAATAAAATATTATGAAACATTATATAGTTTATTGTACACGTATAAAGATTTTTAAATAAACAATGAAAGCTCTTTTTTTAAAAGCAAACACACACCAAAAAACACTAAATAGGGGTCGTAAAAAGTTATTCAAAAATTAATACATTTATAGAAGGGTGACTTTTTCAAGAGGCTCTCGACGCGACGTCTACTCGAGTGGGCAATTGGAAAGTGACGCTAAATGATACACGAGGGATCACGTATTTAATTTGAAGTACACGATGAGTACAAATGATTAGTCAAATTGTTAAGTAACCGACATTAAGAGGTAGTACTGCGACACTCCGGGATAATGGAACAGTTACTGTGGAGAGAAGTAAAGAAAAAATAATTGAAATCGTTTTCTGCACTCACTTTTTCAATAAAGTAAACTGAAGCGGTCTGTCGATAAATTAGAATTTAAATATGCAAAGTGCATGAATTTATATGAGATTGAAGTTCTGAATTTACTTTCTCAAAAGCGTTTAAAATAACATTTCTAATATTACATGAATTTTACATTCCATTAACGTAATGATAATATAATAAGAGATGAGTAAGCTTTGTAGATAAAATGAAAAATCGATTGAATTTCAATTTATACCATCTTCTTATCGGTTAAGTTGTAAAATAAATTTAACTATTTTTTTTTTCACAAAACTGTTCAGTTCATGTTGCAATCCTGGACTTGTAGCAACTTTAAATAGTACACGTCTATGTCATTCTTGAGAACTACACTAGGATCCACGTCTTTCTGCTTTCGTTCATTTCACAAACTTTTAGATAACTTAAAATAATAAAAAAATATTTAAGCAGTTACTTTGTTAGTTACAATGTAAAGTAAACTCTAACATGTTTAAACTCGTTTTCATCGACAATGGTTAATCTTTCCAAATAAGTAAATAGATAAACTATTATAATAATATCTGAGGTGTGACATCTTCTGTCAACAGAGTGCTCGGACGCGAGCGGGGCCGCGCTATACTCAAGCTATTTATTTTGTTTCTAACATTCTCACGTCCTGTTTCAAAAATTTGTTTGTCTAGAAAAAATATAAACATTTTCGATAGTATTGTACAATTCTTAAGTCGAAAAGTTAAAAAAATTTGTGTTAGACTTAACAATTGAGAAATTTATATTGAGTAAGCAACTATAGTTTACGTCAATACATTTTCAATTCAATTGTTTCAATTCATACCGAATAAAAATCGTTTAATGGCTAATGCTTATTCTGTAACTAACTGGTATGAATTTGTTATTTCGGTTACCGCTTTGTAATTTTTCCATACTTTTGATATAAAATTCAAAGCAATACAAAATTGAATAATGTTGAATACAATGTTGAGATTAGGCATGTTGCCGTGCGATATGAGAGGGGACCTGTTGTGGATAAACTGAATCTCGGTATCTCGTATTGGATTATTCTTCACAAACAGCGATAGAGATAAGATAATTTCACATTGGAATCCATATTAATACACCGACGATCATTTACATAGATTACAATTTAAGTACTTAGAAGTTTTAATGTGAAGACTGCGACCGCCGTTTGTGAATTCTTACAAGGGGTTTTTACTACTGAACACATGTATAAACATAAAATACAGACATTGTACTCATTCATAAATATCATTTATTTTGTAATGAGTCACTCAGCTGTGAAATTCAAGCTTTAAACTTATGTTAGAACCTTAATAAATAGGTCAACAGTCTTTCTATAGCATCACCCTTTGTAGCCCTACAATCAATTCCATGTTGTTTCAGTTCAGTTCAATCAGTTTAATTGTATTATTTTACCCAATATGAATATTAGATACGATGATTTCTAAGACCAAGGAAATATGCTATTAGTAACCCTTATTCTGTTATCTGATGTCTATTAAATTTACAAAAATATAAAATAATTAATCATGGATGAGAGCGGCCGAGGACCAATCGTCGCGGCGATCTTTGGGGGAGGCCTACGCTCAGCAGTGGGCGACGTGTGGCTGATGGGATGATGATGATGATGACAAAATAATTTATTTTAACAAATAATTGTACATTATTTTCGTTTTTGGCGCTTCCGTTTAAGTACAACAGTACTGTAAAAATAATACTGAATTCAAAATTACTTGAGAAAAGAAATACTACAGCTAGAGTTATTACATTTTCAGAATTTATTATATGTTGGAAGGTAAAAGATTCAAGGTATTACCGACAGGAGGAAAATTTTCCTAAACAACCAATAAAGTGCGATAAGGGGAGCAATAGAATATATATTCAAATGCGTCAGGCGCACGGCGAGAATATAAAAATTCAATGCGGCATTTTATACAGCGCAGCTTACGTAAGTCTGCGAGACCCTGCCACGGTTACAGCTTACTTCTGTTTTATATTAACCGAAGCATTTTTTAAACATTACATACTATGTAAAGGGTTATATGAAATTCGTACATAGAATAAACATGGGTTTTTATTAACCGGAAGTAGCCGCTGCGATTCAGAGATATTGTCGTACCTCTTATTATTCGGGAAATTTTATGTGCGAAAAATCTCGAGAACATTGAAGTGCATATCAACATACTTAAGGAACCTTCAAATACGTAAATATTCTTTTTAGATAAGGCAAAAGGAATCTATTTTTTTTTTAATCTGAACAGTATACTTAGATAAATTGAGCAAAGAATGGAATAATAATTACGTAGATTTTTTAAATACATAGATTAATATATATTTCAATTTTTGAATATTATTATTGCTATGGCTTTATAGTATAGTATAGTATATTATAGTATAATATAATGTTTAATGTGTAAACTATGTAATACTTATCGAGTATTAATCTAAAAAAGAAAATTTTCCAATTCAAAAATTCTGTAAAAAACTAAAATAAGCAAGCTTTTTAAAAGATATGGAACATACATTAAGACCATTTGCAATAAAGTGACAAATCAATGTGGTACGAGACGAGTCGCCCTACATGAGGTTGCCGGGTCAATGACCTATTTTGACAAATCGCTTCAGGAAATGCTTCTCCCACTACTTTTCTGCCAGATGTTCCAATTTGATTTATATTGACATAATTGCGAAAACGGATTCCTTTCTAGTCTATACCAACGTGATATACAATTTGAACAGAAAAAAAACTACATGAATGAAAGCTTGTACACTCTACTTACCTCTCTGTTACAGATAATACTGTTTTATGTTTATTTAAAGTATTTACTTTCATCGCTATACGTAAGTACCAATGTTTAATGTACCGTGCATCGCTCAGTTAAGAGTTGCGTGAAGTAAACTACGCCAATTATTACGAAAACCAATTTTACGTACGATTATCTTCAAATATATCTTACATTTGATATAGAATGATTGAAAGTTATAATTTCACCCTACCTTTTTAAAAAGTTAAATATAGAATTTATTTTAATTGATAACAATTGATATTCTTTAGAATAATATTGGACACATTCGGCAACTTGTTTTTTTTTTAAAGGATTTGGAAGTATATTACGGTACCACAGATAACATATGATAACTTACAGCAATGTGAAGTATTCTAATTTGACAGTTAAGAGAAACATTTGAGTATAGAATGTAAAAAGGATGTGTTCATAATTTTGTAGAGAGCTTAATTTAGACCTCAACGTTTTATAAATTGCGCGTTGATGTCTTTTGAAGGAGATTAATAATTTCTATGTGTTAATAAATTGTCATTTGACAGTTCGATCCTTTTTTTTACTCTTTGTAAAAGTAAAAATTTATCAACGATTTCTGATATCATGTACAAGATATACAAAACTATTATTTTTAATCAATATTTTGAATTCACATCATTTATCAATTTACGTTAAATATTTGTTCACCTTAGTTGTCTCAACACACACTAATATGGGCAAATGTAATTTATGTAGCTATTTTTGTTGCCTATAAAATTATAATAGTAATATGGTTAAAATGCAATTTTAATAAATTAAAAATACAAGAGAGAAAATCATGTTAGAAATTCAGATGCAAAGAGGACCAATTTTGTTTAAGTTATAGATGGTTGAAATCACAATCTTATTTCTTTTTATTATATATACATTCTGATTTCATTTAGTGTAATCGCATAGGCTCTATCATATTAGACGTAGGCAGTATTGTAGGCTACAGTCCCAGTTTGGGGCAAGTGGTGCATGCTTGCATTTATTTAACTTCCTTGCGGCAAAGTGGCGTGATAATTATCAATATTTACGCAGATGTCAGATTAGCGTATGACGTAATGCCGGGCGACGTTTACCGGCAGTGGTCGAGGCAAGGACGCGGCGCGTAGTATGTACGAGCAGCGCCCGCGGCGCGACCCACACTACGCCGACTGCGCCGCACCAAACACTACCAGCAACTCAACATTTATTAAATTCTAATTATTGACTAGTTTCAATTTTAAAATACGCAAGTTAATTTAGTACTTACATCATTTTGATTTAAATTATTAACCATAATTGTAAATTTATGTTTTTTTTAATCGAAATCTTTATATAAATTAGGTATATCAGGCTACGCTTTAAACTTGTCACATTCTAATTCGGCGCGGAAAAGTCAACTTACTACGTTATGCATATTTCACGCATATTTAATGTATATTAAACGTTTTAAAACTAATATCTATATAAAATGCTGCGAACACATGATCGTAAAGTAATTAGTACGTACACAAAATAATTAAACATATTAAAATAACCTAAAAATTAAAAGCTCTACGCTTGTATACAATTTATACGAAAAAATCGGTCTGCAAATGTAGTAACTAAATTTGTCAGAAATGCCACACGAGGGTTGATTGCGGATATAAAATACGGTAAAGCACTCGTGTTCTTACGGCTAAGACGGCGCGTCAAGTCTTCGTAAATATAGACATATCAGCTGTTTTAACACTGTTTGAAGTTATGAAACAAAAATATATATTAGACATTAGTACTCACCGGCGGCTTTCGCCAGCCACCACCAGCAGCAGCAGGCGGCCACGAGCGCCCGAGCGCCGGCCATCTCAGCGGCAGCGCATCACACGCGCGCTTTCGCCGGCCGCCCCGGCGGACTGAGCACTGAGCAGTGAGCAGAGTGCGCGCCGCCCCGCGCGATCGATGCCGCGCCGCACGCACCCTCCTCCCTAGTGGTGCTTGCATTGTGCCTCGTACAACCTTAGCGCTCTACGTAACGGGGAGCGACGCTATTTGCTCTTCAATTAAACATTATTCAATTTCAACGAACAAAATCATATTCCTTGAAATGAAAACTAAGAAATATATACCTAGTCATGTACATATTAAATATATTTGTATATTCAGTACGGATTTTAGGTTTCCTTGCCAAAATATTCATAGAAAAATGTATCGTTGTCTCTCTCACTTTCTTTGAAAAAACTGAGATAACAATATATTATCTATGGCAGTGGAAACCTATGGTACAACCAATACTTTTAAGTTATTGAAATATATCAGTTTACGTATTTTGTATTGTGAAACAATCGGTATAAGAAAGTTACAAGTTTAACTTTTAAAATTATAACAGTTATTTCAACGCTAGTTGTTCCAGCCGTGTCGCAGCACTATTCTCTGCCCTCCCACCAACATTTTCCGACTTTCCTTGGAGAGCGCGCGCGCTGCCCCGTTTTCTGGCGGATCGCTGACCGCCCCTAATTGATTGGGCCCGTTCATTTGCCGAATAAGTTTTAGGTCAACACCGCCGCAGAGCCTCTGCGCTACATTTTGTCTGTAATCTTCTTCAAACTTGAAAAAACTTTGACATTGAAAGTAAAATAATTAATTATTTACGCTGAAATATATACCGTAGATAATAATGCACTGTAGTTAAAACATTTTAAAAATGCATGCAAACAAAATATGATAAAACTCTTCAATGAAGAGGGTAAATTATTACAGAAATTTTTAAAGTTTTTAAAGTTGATTATGTTGATTAGGACACCGCAATATGACTAGACATCTATCACATTGACCTCATATTGAACTCATTGATGACAATAAAGTATAAGTACTACTTGCCAAAACTTGAACCGAAACTAGCGCCATTATTAAAAAATTAAATGTATAGTTTATTTCTTATGAAGCAAAAAACTCATGTTACTTATCACCTGCGAAGGCAATATAAAGTGGTACTCACAATGTACAGTAAACACGATAACGCGCTATACGATTTAAGTTTACTTTTACAAAGGCTTATTAATCAACGATTGATTTGATATCTGTATAGCAAAATACAATCTAATCTTTTTTAAAGTAGTATGTTTGAGTTTTTCTTTTGAGGCATTTCTTTATTTTTTATGGAAATAAGTCATTTAAGGAAAAAATAATTGATTTATTTAAATAGTGCAACATTGCTTGTAATGTCAACGTCATTAGATTAAATTTGTTTACTCATAACAAAATACTGAATATGATTTGATTTCTAACTCTTTACTATGAACAAAAAATAGTGTAATGGCTAATCGCAGAAATTGTTTACTTTAGTTTGTTTAGAATTACAATAAGTAATCTATTGGTATCGTAGTAACTTTCCCCAATGAAATCCAAACGTGGTTTTTATGATGTTTTTGTTAAAACTTGTGCCATAAATCCATCTAAAAAAGCCGTACGCCAGTATAATAATGAAACATATAATACTTACACATACTCCGAGTTATTCGGCGTGTGTGAATACATTTCTCAAATTCTTTTGCAACTAGAATGTAACAGAGATGTTGTGGGATTAGTAACTGACAGAAATGTAATAGTCCCATGTGCCATAGCAGCGTGAGTTGTTAAATATATTACTTTATTATAATTGTGTCATTTATCTTAACCGTTTTCGCTTATGTTTTGTTATAAAGATTTTTATGCGGTTATGACTAAACATGTATTTCTCATTTTCAGAGTCCATAAATGCTGTAACTCATTTATGTTCTTAGATCCAGCACAAAATATTGAAAATGAAATAAATGAAGTTAAGTTAAAGATAATTATTTCCATACAAGATACTAATGATGATTACTCTGTAAAGTTATGTGAAAAAAAACCTGATAAAACAATTGTGATTTTCAATTACACCATCAACTTTTACAAACAAGAGAACAATAATTTACTTACAAAGAAATGGGTAATGGAGCATTGTTTTATTGCATCAACATCGGGGAGCACAGGGAAAAAGAAACACATCCAAGTCCCAGCGCAATGTATTCAACCAAACATTGATGACTTAACCAAATTGTTCAACATAGATTCTTCTGATGTTATATACTTTTCAACACCATTGACCTTTGACCCATCAATGGTTGAAATTCTTTTAGCTTTTAAAAATGGTGCATCACTTTTAATAGCCCCGGAAAATATTGATGTTTTATTTTCTACGAACAAAGAGTATTCCATAACAGTCTGGCAAACAACACCATCAAAATTCTTTCAGCATACAAACAGTGAAATTAAAAATAAAATTTTAAGTGCCGAGTCAACACTTAAGATATTAGCACTTGGTGGTGAGCCGTTAAATGGTGTTAGAAGATTGAGAGAGTTAAAGCATGCCAATAATAAATGTCGAATATTCACATTGTACGGAGTTACAGAAATGTCCTGCTGGGCTTGTGTTGCTGAGTTGGATTTAAATAAAATAATCACTGACCGAGAAGTACCGTTAGGTAACTGCCTCTCCGAAACACAGTTACAGATTGACTCTAAAAATTCCAGTGGTAATGGTTCTGGTAAAATTATATTAGGTCAGTATGATAAATATATTCACTTTTTACAATACATAATAAAATATGACGATTATAGCTAAGTTATTCCTAAAGTTTTATATTAAAACAACTTTTCTACGTTTCCAGTCAGTAACACAAGAAAATGTTACATTCTCAACAACAAAAGACCAGGTTCAAATGAAGAAGAATGCTCTCTGAAGTTTGTGGACACTGGAGACATAGGAGAAGTGAGCAATGGCACTGTTTACTATAGAGGGCGTAAAGACGACACTGTGAAGAGATTTGGTAATAAAGTCAACCTTCAGTATATTGAAAATAGTGTAATGCAGTGCTCTGAAGTTAAAACATGCTCATGCATATGGTTGCCCAAATTAATGCTGCTAGTTTTATACTATTCGTCAGAAACCATCAAAAGTCATGACCTTTCAATACTCATAAAAGGTAAACTCGAAGAAAAGCATTGGCCTGACAAAATTATAAAGGTTGATAATTTACCCACAAACTCTCATGGCAAGACATCAAAACAGATCCTATCTACAATGTTTGAGAACGATATTAATACACCAACAGTTCCAGCAACACATGCCTTCCTCGAAGAACTCACATTAATGTTGAGAACAACACTGCCTGTTGAAGAAATAAAAAACAAAAATTATCAGTCCATTGGGGGGACATCATTTCTAGCAATAGCAATGTGCAATAAATTATCACATACATATCCGCAACTGGGCAGTTTAATTCTACCATATTTATTTTCTACAAACAAAACTATTCAAGATATTGTACAATTAGTTGAAAAAGATTATTCCTATGAGGAAATGAAATCAAAGAAAAGGTCTAAAAAACCGGATTCCAGGTCAAAAAGATTAGCGTACGCTTTAAGTGAAGTTTTAGAATTGGATAGAAATCTTGTTGACTTTAAAGAGTTATGGAAATTTGATACGGGAAAGTGTGTCGATGCTTCACCAACTTTATGTCCATTTAAAAGGTATGTTAATATTTTCGACTCCTTAAAAGTTCCCAATTCGTAAAACAATTATTTCTTTATCATATGGTATTGTGATCATTCATAAATTACTACTACTGAATTTTTATTCATAAAAAATAAGAAGATATCTATATAGGACATTTTTTAATTTGTTTAAGATTACAACTTTATTTTTTTTAATTATTTTTTTTTACAGTAAAGTGTTTGTAGCTGTTTGCAGCCACTCAGGAAAAATAGCTGTGATTGATACAGAGAGTGGAAGGTTACAGGGACAGATCAAACTGAATTCTCGTATAGAAGCGTCGATACATTGCTTCGAAGGAGCGCGCGGTGCTTGCGGTGTGGTCGGCTCGTACGACGGCACCATTATATGTTTCACTATGTACAAGTGTCAAGAGATCTGGAGGACAAATGTTAGATATATGATCAAAAGTAAAGCAACCCACAGCCGAGGTTTAATCTACATTGCTTCATATGACGGTATCGTCCGCTGCGTTGATCCTACGGTAAATCTATTTGTTTTTTTTAAGTAAAATATTAATAGATTTTTGTTAATTGACTAATATTTCTTGCAAGCTTGAAAAACCTTGTGTTAGGATATGGTTCGACAATAGTCGAATGGTGGGATTCGTTCGATTAATGTACTCTTTTATTTACCATTATCTTTTGAAATGGTCTCACTGCATTATTGGCGCAATGAACTTTAATTTTGTCTATGGTCGTTATTAAAATTATACGAAATTTGTCGGTCAGTGAATTTCTTGTATTTAATACCTAGAAAGAAATTCAAACGACTATAACATTTCTAAACTATTTACATAAGAGACTGGCGAAAATCAGCAAGTTGACCTCTTTGTCCTATCACATAGATAATAATTATAATTGAAAAAAAAAACATGTAATTTTTTTTTCTGTAGAACGGTGAAATTAAACAAACAATTCAAGTGGCGGAACAAGCGATATCAGCAGATACGGTGTTGGCTAGAAACGGTTACATTTTGGTCGGGACTCTGTCAGGCGTTTGCGCGGGCATAGACACGAGGACGCGCCGGGTGGCATGGCGCGGGAAACTCGGCAGCCCGGTGTTCGCGCGACCTGCGCTTTACGATGACGACAAATACGTCGTATTCGCCGAGGTCAACGGCGAAGTGCACTGCCGAACTGTCGAAAAAGGCATCAAGGTAATAATACAATTGTCAACTATTGTTACACATTTTTTGTAATTAGAACATTATTGGGTTGGGTCTGTGGTTGTCAAGTTACCAATGAAAGAACATTTTTGTGTATTGTAATGAATAAAACATTCTAATATACATTTAGAAGTTCCTAACATTGTAATGATCTTCAAACCTGTTGCATTATTATCTAGCTGTTTGCAAATTGTAGATAAGATAATGGTATTTATATATTTAATTCCATAGATATCTTCAGTCATTTTTTTTTATTTCTCCAATCAATGTTTCTGATGTAAATTTCCACTACTGGTCACTACCAATACAAACTCTTTGTTAAAAGACATGAATTTCTTTTTTTTCAAGGTGTGGAAATATGAGGCCGCAAAGGGAAATATTTTTTCTTCGGTATATATAAGAAATTTGAATGAATTAACATGGCAGTTCATATTTGGATGTCACGATAATGGCGTGTACAGTATTACTGTAAAAAACTTTCGTTCAAATTTACACTGGCGGACAGAGATGCCCTCTCCAGTTTATGCTACACCATGCTGTTTAGATAATACTTCAATCATAGCAACATCAACAAATGGAAAACTGTGTGTGATAAGTGCAGATAGTGGCACTGTATTATCAGAATATCAATTTCCAAACGAGACATTCTCATCTCCAACTGTCTGTAATGACAAAATATTTATTGGATGTAGAAATGACTACCTTTATTGTATAAAATTTAAGTCTTTAGTCTAAAACTAGGATTGTTATTTAATTAAATCCGAAGGTGATTTAAGACAGAACAGAGTTTTAACTACATAAGAACATCTATGTTATAAAAATAAAAAGCTGTAAAGTTTATGTTGTAACTTTATTTTTGATCTTACACAAAACATTTAAATGTAAAGTGAGCATTCAATAAGTTGCCATATAATATGATATGGATACTGGATCCAAAATTAATGAAATGGAATGCATTCCCGATGTTTCTACCAATTGTGCAATCATTTTGCAATGTATATCTTAAATTATAAAAGCAATCTTAAATGGAGAATAAATTCCTATAAATAACATTCTTATATCATTTAAATCACTTCTGGTAGAAATAAAACAATGCAATTGGATAATTTTAGATGGAGCGATTTACATACATACATTCTCTATGCTGTTTACCCAAGAACCCTAATAATTCATTTTTATAGCCAGATATAAACAAATGTTAAAATTAACAAGCAAATATACATAGGTAGGTGAGAGTTCACTGCTCCTCCTCTCCCAGTTCCACCTTCACTTTGGAGAAGTCAAAATCTTCATCAGTGCCCCTCTTGTAGATCTTTAATACATCTAGACAGGTTGTCTCAAAGTGAGTCGTAGCATCATAGGACTCCGATATGAAGATTTGACTTTGGCTTCCATCATCAATTGGTTCAAAGTAATCAGTTACACTAACAAACTTCTGTCTGATCGGTCCTAGTAGCTCCAAGCCGGGCTTAATCTCCAGTTCTGGGTCATCGGTTTCCACAGTGGTGGAAACCATTGCAATGAACCAACCTTTAGGAGCCACTTGATGAGTGTATGACACCAAGGAAACATAAATATCTGAATTCCTGCCCACCTGCTTCTGAGGAATAATTATCTGGGTAGATAATGCATCTTTAGTATTAGCAATAGGATGATCTAAAAGACAAATGCAACGAATAACTTTACCCTTCCTACGAACCCTATCAGGTACATAGCTGGGGTCACAGTATACTTGTTTACACTTAGCTATCTCATTCCCTGAGCGTACACCAACAACCTTGCCATCTTCTCCAAGGACAATTTCATCAATAGGCTTATCTAACATGTATGTTCCCCCATATATAGCCGAGAGACGAGCAAATCCTTGAGGCAGCTCTCCCAGACCATACATTGGATACAAGTATGGAGACTTACCATACCGGGCAAGAGAATCGGAATAGAGCTTAATACGATTGATAGTTTGTATTGCGGGTTGTTCGAGGTAATTGTCATCCAGGTATAGAGCTAATGCATGACCAGTAAAGTCCTGGGTATTCTTATCAAGTCCAAAATTGTTGTAGATCTTACTCATTTTATCCGTGGTCGGATCAAAACCTTTGTAGGTCCTCGCATCCTGTTCATCGAAATCTTGAACGTATATAAGAAAATTGCGGAAACGTCGTTTCTCGAACAAACCCATCAGATCAGATGCCAAAGCTTCCTTCTGATCCACTGGTACTTTCGAAATTTTTCCACCTTTATATACATAACTTCCTTCCACAGACTTAAATTCCAAGTAGCGGGTTACGCCCGTATGGATAAGCAGTTTCACTAAGAGGCCATTCGCCATCAAAAACTTCGGAATCAAGTCCACATTCCAGTCTCGTCCTCGTCCATACGTCTCATCTGGTGCCGGTGCATTGAACTTTTCGAACAATTCTTCTAATGGAGTAATCGACGCAGATTCGCCGCCGTAATACTTATTACGATCAATGTGTAATACCTTTTTTCCGGATACCGAAAGCATACCGCTTAGGATACATTCCTTGAGCCCTGTGCCCAAAACAATCGCGTCGTATTCTTCATCCATGATGGTAGTTTAAAATCCAATAAAACTCTAACAAGATAGAAATATGCAAGCAACCGGGAAATAAATGTCAAAATGTCGGAACACAGCACACTGACCAAATATGTCCGCCTCCGATGACGTCGACGAAATAGTACCAACATTACAGTACAAAAACACGAAAAACACAGACACAACCAGGTTTCTGAATGTCAAAAAATAATAATTGTGATTTATTTTTCTTATTTCATGGGTTAATGATTTCATAATTGAAGTGTATAAAGAAAGTTTATGTATTTACACTTCTCAAAACTATAAACTTCAACAGTTTCAATAAAACGTTTTTACATGAAAGCTTAAAAGTAACAGCTTTTTAATACGTTACTTCCAATACCGCATTGAAGAAGCTCTGCCTCTGACATTTGAAGTTAAAATATTTTTTTAATTAATCACTAACCTAATGACAACTATAGCAAACAAAAACAAAAGACTTATTGCTACTCGGGCCTGATCGTAACATAACTATTCTCTAAGAATGTTACAACTCTCGACAAGTTTTGAAAAAAGCCTAAACCTAACTGCAGTTTAATTTTACAAAAAATCAAATAATTAAGGTTATGTTATTTTATCAAGTTATTTCATTTATAAGAACATCCCTAACAATGTGCCAATGAGGAAGAATGTCACATTCAGATTGCCAGATTGTCAGTTGTCAGTGTCAGCCGGTCAGTCACTCAGTCAGTCTTGTTTTTGAGTTTCGTTCTGTCTTGTGCAAACTATACACGACTGTTCTCCGTGACAGGATTATTGTTTTATTTTTAAAACTTCGGGACGGAAAAATGTTTACATCTTTGTTTCATTCTAAATTCATCCACGTGTTTTGTGTTTTATCAAAATAAAAGCGTCAGTGATGTGTGAAATTGTGAATAGATGATTTGGAACCATATGCTTCGAATTTTACGATACATTCTCATCGAGCAAATAACGGAACAAAACATTCGAAAGGGTGTCAAAAGGATCTTAGTCTTAAATGAGAGCGTTTAGCAAACCGGTCGTTCTTCGGATGAATAAAAATGTCAACAGAAGGAAGTGGAGAGACACCTTCGACGGTACCAAGTTTGCCGGGGGCACCAGAACAAACGTACTTATTTCCCAAAGCAAAGGGACACTCAAGGTCCGTAAGCCATGGAGGCACACCGACCCTGGGTGGCACCCTCGCACAGCGATCGACACTCAAATCGGCGATGCGGGGTCACCAGCGCGCGTTATCTCATGGACAGATCGGAGAAGGGGGTCGCACAGCTCCGAACTCCGGCCACAGCCGGACCGGTAGCCGCACCGACTTCATCTTACCCCCAGGCCATCGTGAGCCGGTACCCGTCAGCGCACAGCCGCGCATTAACTCCCTTCGCGCTCACCACTCCCGCCAGGCATCGCGATCGGATTCTATATACACGATCCGTCGCGATTCTGTAGTGGCGCCGTGGCGTCGAGCCGTGTTCTGGCTGATGCGGCGTCAGCAGCCTGCCATCGACAACAGACACCTCTCTGTCACACCCAATCATTTGGTGCCTGAGAAAACACCACCGAAAGACCATCCAAATGGACAGAGATGTGACAACAAAATCAGAACTACGAAATACACATTACTTTCTTTTATCCCTAAAAATTTATTTGAACAATTTCATAGAATTGCAAATGTGTACTTTATATTCATAGTGCTGTTGAACTGGGTGCCCGCCATCAATGCGTTTGGCAAGGAAGTGGCCATGCTGCCCGTGTTGTTTGTGCTCGGTGTGACCGCTATCAAGGACTTGTTTGAGGACCGTCGCAGGCACCTCTCCGACAAGAGAATCAACAATTCGTTTTGTCGAGTCTACAAAAAGTGAGTCATTAAACTAATTTACTGAAACTTCACATTTACTTTCAGATAGTCATAGATTTTTTATTAAGCTTTTACCAAACTATTTTAATTCTCACAACATACAAAATTAATTGTAAAACCATGTTACATTCATTTCATTCTGTGAAAGTGATAAGACATATTTTAAATTTCTTCCAATAACCTGTTTAACTTGATATCAAGAATAACATAAAAATTACATTTCAATTACCAGATACAGTTATGTATAATTGCCGTAACTCATTATGTAAATGTGGGACATTGATAAATAGAGGTAACAAATACTTTACAATGAATTCTAGCCCTTAAGTAATAATGCAATTTGTGATTTTAATGTTTATCAGTTTTACAAAAATTATTATGTAATTTAGACATAGAAATATTCATGCATGTTTAATGATATAAAACCACAATCACATATATTATTCCTATAGGTTCATGAATAAAATAATGCCCCATGATTGAGCATAGATAAGGGCTTGTACACACACCTACGCATCCCGGTACACGTTCGTACGTAAATGATTTCTGTACAATGGAAATATGTCTACTGTTTACCGTATTTACCCTTACATAAACCGCTGAACTACGAAACTAATATGTTCTTATCATATTATTTTCGTATCATAAGTTGACCATAAATATAATTGTAATCTTTATTGCAGATGGCATTCCATTAATCTTATAGTAATTATGACACTTAGTACCTACCCCCAAATCACTCATAATGTCATTTTTGAACAAAAAATAGACGTGTCGACAATGGAAATCCACGGTTAGTTTTCTATTGTTCATAATTTAATGAAATACAATTTTCGTCGCAACTGTACAAATACTAACGCAAGAAGTTAACTTTTTGTTGAATAATTACTGATGGGATGATAATTTGCTGACGTCCGTTATTTAATTGTTCAATCTGTTGAAAAATAATGCAAACAAAAGAGAATCGTTTTTGGTTCAAAGCAATGGTACAGTCGCAGAGTTAAATGTTGTCAGTTATCTTTATTTAATTTATTAAATAATGAAGGTACGTCTTTCATATCATCATCTTTTAGAAAATGAAAATCAGAACACCATCGGCGACGTTTCCTGGTTACACATAGAAACGTATAGACTAATTGAGAAACTCTTGTTCGGAGTCAGTTGAAAATCAACAAATTGGCTTAGAAGAAAATAAATATGAAAGTGTGTTTGAAACCCTTCAAGTTTCAATAAATCAAAGTCAATACTCCGTCGGCGTTAGACATGTGACACTTAACTCGTCTAGGACATTGAACTATTCGTAATTTAATAATCGAAAAGTCCCGCTATGAACTTTTTGATTCATTATAATTGTAAAATAATAAACTAATAGTCACGGATTGTAACACTACGATTGATAGGACACCTCCTATTCTCTTAATCTCCCGTTTTCTTTTATTTAAATTTGGAATGTCAATTATTGTTTCGATTTTTTTTATTTTTAAATTTTCGTCGACATTCCAAATTGAAATTAAAAAAAAAAACAACTCATTGAAATGTCTAATAATACACAATTGTTTCTTCAATAATTTTATTGTATGCCAGCACGTCGGCAAGTTCCATCATTACACGCTTTCCACAGCTCGCAGCTAATTCTCTATGCTATGGTCCATTATCTGCGATGCTTCATCTCTTACAGCTACGCAATTTCTTGCTTAATATCTCAAGATTGTTGTCGTCTTGTATCTCAACTATGTGAACTTTTTGATCCAACAAACGAGAGTTACATATTTCAATTAAGATATTTCATTCGAGATTTCGTCCCGTTGGATGGGTCGATTTATTGTAACAATAAATATATTCTAATGTAGCAGTACAGTTTTCCTTGTTACAAGCGCACTGAACTTACCCTTGATCACTAAATCCATTTACACTCAGTCTTAAAATAAACACATTATAAATAACCTAATACTAATAAACACTGTTATTTCACTAGATATTCGGGTACTGTAATTGCTAGTTCATGTTATTTTATTTGTTCGCTGTTAATTATTTATCAAATGTATCCACGCTTTGTTATTCATAAGTAACAGGTGCACCGGAATGCCTCTCGAGTTAAGTCAATGTATACCTTATGGAAAGGTCGTCCTGAATATTTGACGTCGCGTTCACTAACTCTGAAATGTTATACGTTTCACATAGAGGCGTAAACATTATTTTCACCCTTGTACTATAACGAAAATCATTTTGACTATTTACTATGTAACAAAAGATTGTTAATTGAGTTACTCATGATATTGTGTTACATCTAATCAACCTGCTTTGCCCGGTGTATTGTGTATGCACTACTCTTCCATACATATCTATCAACCGTCATATCCGAATTCACTCCCTTACGCATATCCTCTTTCACACAATCCATCCATACTTTCTTCAAGGTTCGACCATTGTAGCCCATCCTCAATTAATCTCATTAATATCTCAATAGTCATTGTATTTCATAACACATTGCAATATTACAAAACTATTGGACTTAAAAGTAGTCTTGTT
>JAODUI010000028.1:7171497-7181635 GCA_027563995.1 Papilio gigon
GAGGCCTACCAACGCTGCGTCGACCTGTCCGTGGCCGCCATTCCGCGGCTTTCAGGCCCCTTAAGTCATACAGGTTTAGAAATCCAAAGTTAAACCGTTCCATCCATACTTTCTTCAAGGTTCGACCATTGTAGCCCATCCACAATTAATCTCATTAATATCTCAATAGTCATTGTATTCCATAACACATTGCAATATTACAAAACTATTGGACTTAAAAGTAGTCTTGTTTATGTATCTTCAAATTGCCAATTGCTCCTACGTCTATTTGTAACAGTGATTTATACAATAAATAACATTTCAAAGCAACCTTCTACTCCGCAAATCGGTGGATTGAGGTCCCGGGCGGACGTAAATCCGGAAGCTTTAACAGAATACTCTATGCGAAGGAAATAACTGACACCTCACATTACACTTTAAAAGGTTCAAACTAAATCATATTCAATTTATGATTTGTTTGATATAAAACACAACCGTCGACATACCACTCTATTTCATTAATATACGACGACGTGCCATGAATTCTTTACGTTTAATGCTTAAGTTACTTTGTGTTACTATTGTTGTAAAATTTTCAAGTTTCCCAACATATCTGCATACAATAAATTATTACAACATTATTATCTACTGAAAATGTCACGTTTCCCGGTTTTTGGTACCATCATATACTAGCATATGTGTCTAAGAGGACATGTTGTTTGCTGATTCATAACTTGTCCGATATCGTGTCCAATCCAAATGCCACACAATTTCCGTGTCCATTAATATTTATTGAACAAATACCGAGGGAATTGTAACGGAACCTTTGATGCGCCGCAGGTGTCCGCTCTTCAAATATTTGATCGACAATTGTTGTTAGTTCCGCCCTTCAACTTTCCAATAAATCGATTATAAGAAATTGACACATGCTCTTATCAAAATATGATAATTTCAGTATCATCAGTATCAGACTTTGCCTGATGACGGACTTAGGCCTTCCCCGATGCCTTCCACAATGCCTTCCACAGTATGTAGACTTCCGTCATCCTTATTCTCAGTATACCAGGATTTAAAAGTTGAATATATTACGTACATTTCAAAAAACCTTAAGCTAACTTATTCGTATTGATAAATTAACATGACACAGTTCTATGTATCATTACTGTTTTACGAATTAAACGGCACGCAGCGGAGAAACGTGTGTGAGTTTTTATTTTGAGTAAATAGCACAAATTAACTTTCACTCAAACTGTTCAACTCGGCTTCAAATGATTGCTCATTGTTCACGAAGGTCACGTCACTCGGAGGCAGGCACGTTGTCCGCCACGCCAGAAACCCCGTCGAAGTAAATCCAATATTGCAACGAACTCAAGTATTCTCAAGGTTTTTTATGATTCTCTTGGCAGAGATCTTTACTGCACAATGTCAGGGCGGCGGCGCGCCACGTAATTCAATAGTCTGTCTATATAAATTTTTCCTGTCATGTTACTTTCTTGAATGATTTCTGGCTCGCGATTTGATTGGCTACTCAATAGTGTAAGATATTTCTTAGATCTATGTACATGCCTGTACCTGGTACCTTAAAATGTAAAACACTACTTCATCGGTGCATACTGAGTTTCTACCTTGCTAGTAAAGTTCAATTTAGGAAAACGACTCGATCATTGGCTTCCAAAGTCTTTAAATATATTATAGATATTGCCTCAGCTGATATAGTCAAGTAAAAAGCACGCGTGATGCTTCATTCTTGTTGTAATTATGTCTCATTGATTTCGCGTGCACCGTCGTGTAGTCAGAAATTTTAATTATACGATTTTTCTAGCAAGAGCACGCCTAAGAGGGATATGCCTGATATCCATTTAAAATCTCGCCTAACAGACACTGGCCAAATCTTTCTTCATTGTGTTAGTATGATTTCTTAAGAAGTATATGCTATGAACGTCTGTTATGTAGGATTTTAATGATGAATGTGCAGGTTTACAGTAATAAGAGCTCGGTCGAGTAATCACGTTTTGTAATTACGGTCCAAGGCCTGCGTTTGCATGGTGAATGCCTCCATTGTTTGAAGAAAGACAAAAGTGGCGAGCGCACGCCGCTCTTGCTGTTTGTCTTACGTGACCCAAACCTTAATAAAAAGTCATGCTGTGACAGTTGTTATTGTTTATTCATTTCGACTTTCGTTATTATTATAAATTTAATAAAAGGCTTCATATAATCAACGATAGAGTAATTAGGGAGTGGGTAGTACATTCGAATTGGAATGTCTTATAATTTATGATTTAACTGTATTTAATAGATTCAAAATGGTTCCTTGAAGTTTAGTTTTGAGAATTTCATGCTGATTGCACATTTGTGCATTTGACATGCACACAAAAATGGTTTATACGTTCTTCCTAATGTAAACTCGAAGTTAAGTTTTAAATTAGCAATGTAACTTAAAATACGTCGTCACGCGAAATTAAATAGAAAGTAACTTCAAAAGTTGCGACCTATGACGTTGTTAGAATAACACGGTCGTGAGAATTGTCATTTTGACTATACATTTGTCGTCGACCGGTAACGTGCCGTGAACGTATTATTGACTATGCAGCACGAAGGTGATTTATGTCGCCGCTCATTCACTAAATCCATTCTTGCTGAACGACGATTACACCCGTTAATATTACAAAAGGCTTGCACGGCTTGAACTGGGTCATTGGTCAAGGCTACACGCGGACACCTTGGCACACGAAGCTCTAGTGATGGGACATTAGTCCTTCATGTCCCCACGTTAATCACCACTTTCCCTTACTACCATCCAAAAAGTAATAAGTGAAATTGAAGGTAGTTACTAAAACATTAATGGGAACCGATATTACTGTTATTTGGGCCAATGTTATAAAAAAATATTGTTTACGCGGTATCGTAAGCTTCACTTTGTAAAATGTATGTAATTATCGTCACTTATTTTGTATCAGTAAACTTTGTTAATGATTTCTATAGAAAAATGTCGTGATTACAGATTTAATACTTTTATTTTCGTGATTCATCTAACTTTTACTTCAATTAACAGTATCGTCGATAAAAATCAGCATCAAACAAAAAGCGAGTTAAATCATGATGACCAGTCCGTATTAATGTTCTTTGCAGTTTTATAGATAGTGCTGTGGGATTTTAGTCAAAAAGCGCAAAGAATTTAATATAATTTTATCTATTTACTAACTTTTCTGTGTACTATATTGTACCGCGACACAAATGAACAAGGATTGTGTTGCGTGCCGCTTGTCTCCGGCTCTCGGCGGGGCTGCTGTGAGTTACTGCGTAATCATGACAGTAGCGGACCGAAGCGGCCGACGCCTCTCACTTGACTACCACAAATTATTTTAAACCTTATCACATTACAACAAGGTGCAATTTTAATTAAAAGCAAGTGAATAACAACAATAGCATATTGTTGTTCATTTTTAACTAAATCCCAGGTTAGTCAAAAAAATATTTTTTTTAAATGATATACACCAAAAGGATGTTCAGCTGTTGTCACCTTAACCTAAATAAAGTTTAATGTAAAGTCACATAACGTGTGTTCATGATTACCATGTTTGGGTATTACGTTAGTGGCATAGCGTAGGTTCTTCAAATTATATGCTTTTATTGTGTAGTTAACTTCACGATACGATCGCTGGAACATTGATTGTGATTTTCGTGTCATTATCATTAGTTGTCATTAAGCATGTCAGTTCGATAGTGTACAATTATTCTCCCGTTATATTCATAATGTACAGATTTTTAACATATTTTACATTTCTAATTAATTATAGTATAACTATTTTTGTATCTTGGTAAAGTATTATTAAAAATTGCTTTATTAGAGTTTAGTATTATGCAAACTTTTCTTTCATCATGCTATTATAATTAGAACAAGATTTTAAAATCGTTTATAATGGAGGTAAACAGAAATTATGGTACTCTAAAATGATTTGCTCATAAAAGCTTCAAGGCCAGTGTGTACTTGGCAAGATGGCGTCACTCGTTTATAAACGCTCCAAAAAATCTAAACAAATCTTTGTTCCATTGAATTGATCCCAATTGCCACTAATTATTCTTCAGCTCTGATGCACTTCATGCTAATAAAATAGAACAACTTAAATAATATATCCTTTAAAATATAGTAAATATTTACCATACAATAGATTCTCAGTTTTTGAAGTATATGAAGATACATTTGTTTTTGTATCTGATTAAAAATATGCCTGTATGCCTGCTCCTTTTTCACTAATTTTTTTTATGTAAAAGTAATAAACCTTTTTTTGAAGTCTCTAAGCTAATATTTTTGTTAAAGTGCTATGTTGCCAGTATTTCGTTTAATTACATAAACAGTCTAAACGAATATTGTGTTTATTTCACGAACTACACGCGCGTTTTACACTTTTTTTTTTATAATTAGAATGTACACAAGAATGTTCGTTGGAATTTATACTCAAAAATACGTTTGTTAGAATAGGTGGCATTGGCATTTATTTACTAATCTTGTTAACGTGCATTTAAAAGTAAAAAAAGTATTCAGTTTTAGATTTTCGCTATAGTTTGGTAGATTTAATGAAAACGTTGACATGCTATCGGTTTTAATATTTTGCTATTGTATGTTACAATAATTGACGATCAAATATTCTTATAATTTTAACGTGACTTTATTACTTTATTATTTTAGCTTTGTCATAATATTATATAAATGTATAGTTTTCAACGACATTACTTTTTTATATTAATTTTGCTATTCCAGATTTCTCCACGGAACTGCTAATGGTATAACCACTTTATTTACAGTTACGCGTGTCATAATAACTATGTTAATGATCGCACGCTGCCCCTCTCGTATAATTTACAAAAACGAAAGATTGCTGCAGGCGACATGCTAATTGTATCTGCATGTATTTTAACTGAGTTTCTATTCCATATAATTTACGCAAATAATCATATATTCTATAATAAAGTTGCCAGTACCCTTATTCTAAAACTTTTAAAAGTAATTTAAGACTGAACAAACGAGCATCTGACGTTTGCAACACATTCCGGCTTATAAAATAATAACAGTCAAATGTTTTCCTTACATCCTATAACCAAGTTAAAAGTATTCTCTACAAAAATGAATAATTAAATTTAGTAAAATTAAAAACTATTTCACAAAGGACATAATACGATACATTGATAACTTTAATGTTATTTTTTTCGAATTAACAAAACCATTGTTGTCTTGGGAATGTCACTATCATAAAATAAATATGGCCATGTAGAATAAGTACAATTTAAGATATATAATTTGTATTAATTCGTTGTGAATTAATAGCGCACCTGTCTCGTAACCCCACAGACCTTGTGGTCACATACAATTTGTTACGGATACGCGAAGGTCTCCGGCGAATTGATATAGCTACACATGTTCACGACAACCTTCTACAAATTGAGTCAATATTTTACTTACTTACCGTCGAATTACAAAGACAATTAAAAAAATCATTATAAAGATAGCTGCGTTACAATACAGTCTTGAAAAACAGTAATATTATTTGATGGCACCTGAAGCGTGGAACACCACATCCACATCCTCCAGAACCGACGACTTAGTGCGGACGGCGGGAGGTCGTTGGATGCGGAAGTCTGAGGATGGCATACTGTGAAAGGTATTGGGGAAGGCCTATGTCCAGCTGTGGGCAAAGGTAGATTCTGATGATGATGATGATACTAGCGTTGCTGGGTTTTAGCTTAGCTGAAACTAAATAACTTACTGACTAATTGTTTACCGAGACTGTACCGTAAAATTCCAAGTGCAATTTTTTTGTCTGCGATTAACACATAATCTATATCATCATCATCATCATGAGCCCCTGTCTGCCCACTGTGAACAATCTATATGACATCTAATAATGAATTAATAATATTAAAACCATTATTTAACCTCCATAGTCGTTAGCAATGGCAGCTGACAACTAGTTTAAGGAAAAAACCTATAATTACCTGTTTGACCTTCAAGGTCAAGGATGCAATCCTACAATAGATCAATCTTTAATTATTATTATGATGATACAAATAACTTTGTATTATTTAATTATCATAGTCGGGTCTAGTCACACTTTTTTTAAATACATCGAATAATAAAACTGAGATAGTTACGAGACAAGGTTGACTTTATGAAAGACGATAAATATATATTTTTGAATTGCGAAGTAACCACCTTATTTGAATTCGTTTTTATTTCTTAATTTCATTTCACAGCAATGAAATCTATCCTAAATACAATTTACATTTGCAAAACTTATTAATCAATTAACTGCCTCTGGGGCCCAACTGGTTAGTTAACGAACGCCTCTTTATAATTTGTCATATTTCAAAAATGATTCAAGCATGGCTCGACGTAATCCTAAAGTTGAAGACTGGTGCCTACACTTGTGTAAACCTGCCGATGTATTTTGAAGGATTTGTGAATTCTTCACTAATAATAAAATGTTAGAGTTGCCATTGGAGTTAATCAAATAATTATTTTGTAACTTGTTTGTGAAGACGCGTCCATCTTTTGAAAGCCAAAAAGTTACCGAATCCTAATTGGGACTAAAGTGATTTATATTCCTTTCTTATGTTGTTGTGAGTTGATAATACTTTGACTTATTTAATTTACTCTGTTGTAATTAATAGATATATTGGGGAGAGGTTGGCTGCATATTGGCGTGTTGCCACGCAGTCACGCTCAGCCACAACGCTTCCACCATTCCGTAGACGAGTTGAAATCCAAACTCACAAGCTATTTAAAAACCCCCATTGTTTTCTGACCTATATTATTGCAAGTCTAATTCGCACCTAACTATTTTTCCTATTCGTGTCGCTTATCTATTAATTTTTGTTTAATGTTTTGTTAAAAAAAAATATGATTTTTAGATCGTGGTGATATATTAAAATGTCATTCGATTTGGCTTATATATACTTAGGTACAATGAACATTTTGAAAGGATTCAGTTCCTATACTAGTATTAAATTAAAATAAGCTTATTTAAAGCAAAGAATTGAATTTGATTTAATTTTGTTTGAAATGCGACCAGGTCAGTGTACATTGTACACATAAACTCTCGTGTACACAAATCTGTGTACGTAACGTAACAATGTTACGCGCAGGATATTGGATTTCGCTGTTTTCTGCCACGTAATGTAATTACCAGCGTATCTTTTACGTAATTGATTCTAGTATAGCTTCGCAAATAAACTATGAGCTTATCCATGGAACTATTACGAGTTACCTATCCAATTTTATAGAAGAAAGTCACATTTTATCAGTAAGTATTGCTGACAATATTAAATCTTAAGAATTCCCAAGCGTCACGTATTCCGATAAATGGAAAATTCGAAGAAAAAAAGACCTAGGTACCTCGCAAGGAATGTAAACATTGAATATTAGAAATAACAAATTCAGATAATTCCATTGACGATAATAAAACGATAATTTAAGACATTAAAAAAATAATCTTTTTTACCTGTCGTATCTTGACGTGAATAAAACGCGTGCTATCACACATTATGCAAATAAGAATGTAATAACTCATGCATGACATTTCTAATTACATATAATAAAAAAAAAAACTATTGTATACGAATCTAGAAGTTTCTGCACTCAAACCTTTGTTGTGGAAGCCGTATAGTGTTCATCAGTTCTTGAAAGGTTGCGTGGGCCACGTTTAATACTGTATGATGTAATTTATCACATGCTTTAAGTTTCTGAAACTTTAATTTGTAAACAAATGATCTTTTTTTGATAGAATCCAAGCTAAAAATATCACTACACAATCTTTCTTGAACTCAACGACGTAAAAATTTCTGCTTCTTCATCTGGCTATGATGTTTTGCTTTTCCCGTCTTACTTTCGTCTAGGCTTCATTGGAGCTAGGGTCATCTAGAAAGTCAAAGTGGACCATTATTACACTTGTTGCCTCTTGAAATTTTTTGGAAGTACTTTGACCTCACAATATATCTCGTTACCAGGTTACGAGGCCTGAAGATAACCGTTAAAGATATTTACTTAACGCCGTCAACCTTGTCCAAATGCTTGCTATCCGGAATTAAATCGCATGTGCAATTGAAATGTAATTCGTATACCTTTAAAGTCAAATATTTTGCCCTTAGTTCGTTTTTGAAGAAATTAGCAATGTTCTTTTAAAACCTAACTTTTTGATGCCAGTTGAATGACAACGAATGACAACCCATTATCATCTCGACTACGTTAAGTTCACGAGTTTATGATTGCTATATTATACAAGCAGTTGTAGCTCTTACAATAAAAGATTACCTTAATATAATAGCAGTAAGAATGCGTGTTGTGAGTACAATCAGCCGGCACTAAATACATTACGTGTAGAGTTAAGTAAATTATTTATCTCTTACATCACTATTGCTAGTCCGACTTAATGTTTCAACGTGTTGTGATATCCAGTGTAGTGAGCCACGGCGTTAGGAAGCCTATTTAATGCCATTATTAATCGTCGGCGTGATACTGGCCTTGTAACGACATTATATCGTTATATCACGGTTTGTCAAATATTTCGTATGTTGTACAGTAGGTTGAGATAAACAAATCTATGTGATCATGTTAGTTTATGAAGAATAATGTAAGTATTATTAATGTATCAAACTATTGTCAATTGCGTTTAAAAATATTAAAATATAATTGTCACAGTTGGCTTATGGCATGCGATGGAAAATATCACAGTATCACGCTAAAATGAGTAATGCAGTGTTTTGTTTTTACATTGCTTTAATACCTCTGAGCATGTTTGTTTATAGTTTGCGTAGGACGAATAGGTGCGGTTTATGTGTACAACCATATAAGTACATTCATTATGTACATAGACGTCTTGCGTGTATATTTTTTTATCCATGTCCAAGCAAGTCCTTCGAAGCATTTAGAGAGTTGAGAGTTGAGTTAGTCAAAACATTGTTAAATCTATTGATGAGTTTTACATAATAATTGGTCTATTCGGATATTTATAAAACATTTAAGGGCTTTTGCTTATAGTATTTAATTGATTTGCTCAACTTAGAATTTTAATATGATCCGTCAGTAATCTTAAGTCGAATTCTTCTTTGTCTTTTCAAAATTATTGTACAATATAAAATGTAAACAAAGCTACAAAGCTGTCAGTTTCTTATAAAACGAACAACGACCTTAATTTAGGTGTGAAGAACAATTAACAATTTGTTATTAAACTTTTTAACTCTCATGTTGCTTTTAAAGTGTACTCAGTATTTATAATACTTCGGGACATTTTTAACTGTCTGGTAACTTCGTAATTTTGATATCACCATTAAAAACTTGAAGCTTTGTGTTGAACATTAGAATCGACCATATAAAATTGCGTGAGGTGGGCAATTCTGCCTGTTGCGATACTGAGGGCAATAAAAAAATAATAGCGAGCATTACGTAACAGCTGATTCGTCCCGGTAACAGCTTGACTGACGCTAGGTACATACTAGTTAGAGCCGCGGCGTCGCTTCCTCCTGTCTACGTAACTCCACGCTAATTGTAACTCTTCCACACTTATAATTAGTGCGCGGTGTCTGCTAATTTTTTAGCATTCGCGCAGCCTCGACAGCTTGTTAACTCTTTTAGTAACAAGCTCATCCTCCAGTTTTGTTCCTGTAATTATTTGTATTAATAGCATAAAATTTTCCGAAAAAGATAGAATTAAATGTTTTCATGCTTTTACTATAGTATAGCGTCGTTTAAAACACGCGGATGATAAATTACAAATAGTTTTGTGGCAACGTTGCCGATTCGTTGCCTGACTTCGGTGTTACGCCCAATTTTTTATAAACTATAGTAAGTACACAAAAATTACACTTATTTCTTTAACCAATACACAGAGTTTATGGATTTATTTGTGGCATTGTCCTGGTACATTTATCTCTACAGTCCTCTACAGTTTTAACATTAAGTCGTTAATTTTTGTCATTAAAGTTGCTTTTGCATTCCGTACCCCGTCGCCTTTATAATCTGATTGTAATGTTTTTTCACTAAAACCGCAATCTGGACACGGATTACGGGTAAATAAACTATTAAAACTTTAGTGAGACATTTCACTATACTACTTATAAAACGGCTTAACTCACGTGTAAATCAGTGTCAGTACCGACTAGTTTCGAG
>JAODUI010000028.1:7203054-7234656 GCA_027563995.1 Papilio gigon
GGCAGCTGCAATGCTTTGCGTCACCTGTTGGAAATAACTAACAACGTCGGTCAGTCAAAAGGTGGTGCTGCGGCACTGCTCCAACCCCGCCGGCGTCTGCTACCTCGACACCTGCAACCTGGACGGCGAGACCAACCTTAAGCAGCGCGTCGTCGCGCCCGGTTTCAGGGAAAAGGTTAGGAAACATATTGTAATTTTTCATTTACATTTGACCACTCCTATATCACCCTTTGCTCTAAAGTTTTACACCATTATAAAACAGGGTATCATAGGATAGATAAGTAATATGTTAGAATGAACTCCCATAAACATTTCTGCTCTGCGCCTTAATTATCTGTATAGTATACATATATTGCGTTAATATGAACACATTAACTACTTGCGTAAGTCATTTGATAGAGTCAGTAAAAATAAAAGTCCATATTTACATAAGGTTGTCCCCTCGTGTAAACATTGACATTTAAAAATCAGCATTGAACTAGGTTTATAGTTCTGTCTTTGCATGGGAAGTGTGTCTGTACTGGCGACGCCACCGTCCAGTGACCGTAAACAACTCTATTGTCCGACTTGTAGCTCACAGACTAGATAATCAGTGGACCGTTCGTTTCAAATTACTAAATTTATATTTAACGTCTTTTTATGTCCTATAATAGTTTAACAAAACTATTTAATTGCAATTTCCACCTTTTTCGCAAGTAAAGTAACACTTTTAAGTTAAGCTCCACCCTTATATTGTTTCCATATCGATCCCCTCGCTCCAGTAATGACCTCAAAGATTATTTTTAACTAAGCTGTAAACAAAAGCCGATGTTCCGTAACAATATCCAAATTTATCTTATTTCATTTCCAGCATAAAGACTTCTGTCCTCTCAAATTCAAAAGCACAATTGAAGTGGAGCGGCCATCGACTAAAATATACAGATTTACCGGAACGATTTCACATCCCAACGGTATTCGAGTCCCACTCAATTCAGAGAATTTATTGCTAAGAGAATGCACCATCAAAAATACTGACTACGTTGAGGGCATTGTGGTGTACGCGGGACACGAGACCAAGGCCATGCTGAACAACGGTGGGCCGCGGTACAAGTGCTCCAAGCTCGAGCGCAAGATGAACACCGACGTGATCTGGTGCGTGCTCGTACTGCTGTTCCTCTGCTGCGCCGGCGCCGTCGGCTGCAAGCTCTGGTACGACCACTACAGCCCGCTGCTCTACAAAGTTACGCCATTCATCACCTACGCAGACAAGCCGGCGTACGAGGGCCTGCTTATATTCTGGACCTACATTATAGTCCTTCAAGTCATGATACCAGTGTCCCTCTACGTTACAATCGAAATGACCAAACTGCTCCAAGTGTACCACATTCACCAGGACGTCGAAATGTATGACCCGGTCACCAACACGCGGACGGAGTGCCGCGCTTTAAATATTACCGAAGAGTTGGGGCAGATCAATTACTTGTTCAGCGATAAGACAGGCACATTGACAGAGAACAAGATGGTGTTCCGGCGGTGCACGGTGGGCGGCGTGGACTACGACCACCCGCCCGGTCCGCCCGCCGAGCCCTCGCCCGACCTGCCGCCCATCGTCACACCTATCACCAAAGTGTCGCCCAACAGGAGGATGCTGCAACACATGCAGGATAACAACGACGCACAGCATACGCAAAAGGTATACTATTATGCCATTTTATATGCTGAACATGAAACGCTTAAAGAAAATATTATAGCATTATTTTTTACAGTTTTAATGGTTTTGATTCTCTGAAGGTTATTAAGTATCTATTTGTGCATCTATTGTAGGTGCGCGAGTTCCTCCTGATGCTGGCGGTGTGCAACACGGTGGTGGTGAGCCAGCCGCACGTGGACGCCATGCAGCTGAGCGGCTCGCAGTCCGGCGGGCAATTCCCCACAGACCGGCCCGCTGATCGCCCCGCGAGGTCCAACGGCACGCTGCGGTCCAACGACAAGTGAGATAATTTTTTACATCACTATTTTTGTCTATGTAAATATAGTTAGATGGATGACTAAGCTTAGTAGCTAAAGGCTAGTGTACTAGAAAATTGTTCATTTCTCAATGCACCATTTCTGTTCTGACAATGCAGACGCGAGACAGGAACATGGCTACGACTATTAACTTTACTACCGACCATAATTTGATCATAAGTTTTATAAGAATCATTTGCAATCTCTTGGCACCATTAAAATAACTCCAATAATCGTATCTTCATGTGTAGCACCGGTCCATATCATATGTTATTAGTACATGAAGAATTGAATTGTACGCATGGCAGGTACGCGCGGCTTACGGAGTCCAGATCGACGACGCCCTCGCCGCCGCCCTCCACTACGTCTCCGCTGCGCATCCGCCTGCCGCGCTTCCCCTTCGGCAGCCGCGACGAAGCCGCCAGCGAGCCCAGCACCTCTACAGACTCTCAGGTACACTACACTAGTCAAACTCATATTGTAACTCTTATACTGCTATATGCAATCGATGATATTTATTTCCTGGCCGTTTCGGTCTGGACAGCTTGGCGTTATATTTTATTCTAAGCAAATGCTGCAAACTGCTAACCTTACTAATTTTAATGTACAGTTGGCGCGATTCGAGGCGGAGAGCCCGGACGAGCTGGCGCTGGCAGAGGCGGCGCTGGCGTACGGCTACGAGCTGCGCAGCCGCTCGCCCGACGAGGTGGAGGTGGGCGTGCGCAGCGAGGTGACGCGCTACAAGGTGTTGCGCGTGCAGCAGTTCGACTCCAACCGCAAGTGCATGTCCGTCGCCATGCGCCTGCCTACAGGACAGGTACGCACTACTGGTTGACTTAACTTCAAGTGATTCCAGAATAAAAAATTGAACTCGTAAGATTGCGAGTGAACATTACAAGTCTCGTATGTTGACGGAGTGTGGAACGTAATTTTTCAGGTAATCCTCTACGTGAAGGGCGCGGACTCCGCGGTGCTGGGCGCGCTGACGCCGATGCGCGCGGGCTCAGCGGAGGCGGCGGCGTACGAACGCACGCGCGCGCTGCTCTCGGAGTACGCGCGCGCCGGCCTGCGCACGCTGGTCATGGCCAAGCGCACCATGCAGCCGGCGCTCTGGGAGGAGTGGATCGCGGGCCACGCGCGCGCCTCCGAAATTGGAGAAGGTGACATTTACCGTTATATATATAACACGAGACGCGTCAGAGGAAGCCAAATGAAACTCTAAAAAATAGACTAAGGATTTTTTTATAACTTTGGCATCTAATTTATAAGATGGAACGCATTGCGCGCTCCTACAACAGACATTGGCTGTCTCAATGCTGAAGTTGGCAATGTGATTGTGACGTAGGTCGTGAGAAGCGCATCCGCGAGTCCCTGGCGCGGCTGGAGAGCGCGCTGAGCCTAGTGGGCGCGACGGGCGTGGAGGACCGGCTGCAGGAGGCGGTGCCGCGCACTGTGCGCGCGCTGCTCGACGCCGGCCTGGCAGTGTGGGTGCTCACCGGCGACAAGCCCGAGACCGCCATCAACATCGCCTACTCCGCCGCGCTCTTCTCGCAGACCGACCGACTGCTGCACCTCATGTCCCGGGATAAGGTACATTTGGACGCACATAATATTGTGTAATAAAGCTAGAAAAGAAGATCACGATCGTAAATCACAAAGTAAACGTCCTGCAGGAGCACGCAGAGTCGACAATCAAAAGCTACCTCGAAGGCGGGATGGCGGAGGGCGGCGGCGGGCGCGCGCTGGTGGTGGACGGGCGCACGCTCACCTACATCCTGGACCGGCGCTCCGGCCTCGTGGCGCCCTTCCTCTCGCTGGCCAAGCGCTGCTCCGCCGTGCTGTGCTGCCGCGCCACTCCGCTACAGAAGGCCTACATCGTTAAGGTAACTGTCAAATCTTACTCGATTCTTTAACTTTATCTTAAATTACCAACACTCAATATAATATAATAATTCCAGGCGGTGAAAGAAGAGCTGGGGGTGACGACGCTGGCGATCGGCGACGGCGCCAACGACGTCTCCATGATTCAAACTGCCGACGTTGGAATTGGTACGTTGCTTTGTTACATAAACTGTTATAACATACCTTATTCCTAACCAACAATCTTTTAACAAGAAATAAGAAAGTTCCTATTCTCCCCATGTTCCCATCGAACTATTCTCTTGCTCTCGTACATGGAATATTTTATTTTATCAACTTATCACCTGTGACACTGTTGTTGGCTTAAGCGTATATTCATCGTGCGCCGGTGTGCTGCAGGTCTGTCGGGGCAGGAGGGGCGGCAGGCGGTGATGGCGTCCGACTTCGCATTGTCCCGCTTCAAGTTCCTGGAGCGGCTGCTGCTGGTGCACGGCCACTGGTGCTACGACCGCCTCGCGCGCATGATACTTTACTTCTTCCTTAAGAACGCTGTAAGTTGACGTACTTGATGAAATGTTTCCATAGAGTAGAAAGCTTAAGGTCGCGGCTGGACGTAGGTCTTCCAAACTGTTTGCCTCAATAACCAGTTCTGTACTGCCGTTGTCCAGCACGCTTCTGCAACTATGACCATAACCGTACTTTATATCGACTAATGTTTTTTTTATTTCCTTAAGGTTTTGTTTCAGTACTTTAACATTTTTTTTAATTCAATTCCTTCGATTAGCGTATACAAAGAATGTGTGTAATGTATCTGTACTTGTCGGTCAGACGTTCGTGTTCCTGGTGTTCTGGTACCAGTTCTACTGCGGCTTCTCCTCCATGGTGATGATCGACCAGCTGCACCTCATGGCCTACAACCTCATGTTCACCGCCTTCCCGCCCATCGTCATTGGTAACAAATGTTGTATACACATATATAACATTAGCACGAGTAAATATAACTAATAGAGTGTCGTGTGTAGGTGCGTACGACCGCTCGGCGCCGGCGGCGCTGCTGGCGGAGCGGCCCGGGCTGTACGGCGCGGCGCGGCGCGGGCTGGCCTACCGCGCGCACTCGTACTGGGCCGTGCTGGCCGAGTCCGTGTACATCAGCGTGGTGATATTCTTCAGCGCGGCCAGCGCCTACTGGGACACCGACGTCGACGTGTGGCTCTTCGGCCTCGTCAACATGACCTGCTGCCTGCTCGTCATGCTGGTCTACGTCGCCATAGAGACGCGCAGCTGGGTCAGTCCCCACTCACTCTTCTATACAATATAATTTAACAATTTCTTTGTATTTGACCGTTCTGTCGAACTCAGAGACGTTAATCGGTCACCAAAATAGACCCTCAGTGTAGATTCTTTATGATAAATGCCTGAGTGCGAGTTTACATATCAAATATTTTGTATGTATAGAAAAAAATCACTTGTTTCAAAAGTAACTAATTATAATATATATTGCATTGTATTACAAGCAGCGATTCGATATGAAACTTGTAAGTGTTAGTGTTGGTGTGTGTACAGCACCGCGTGCGCGCGCACTGTGTGGACGTTGGCGTCGTGTTGCAAATGTATAATAAGACAACTTATGATAAGAATATGTTCAAAACTGCACTGATTGGAAGCACTGCGATAGTTTATACATTTACCAAATACAGGTACCACGATCTAACCGGGCTATCTTAGTAATACGCTGGCGTGTCGTGTCTCCAGACTGTCATCCACGTGGTGGCGCTGTCGGGCTCGCTCATCTCGTTCTTCGTGCTGACGCTGATGTACCAGTCGGTGTGCGTGTCCTGCTTCAACCTGCCCTCCACCTACCGCGTCATGCACCCCGCCCCCGCCGACCCCCTGTACTGGCTGCTCCTCGTGCTCCCCACCGTCGCCGCGCTCCCCCCCAGGTACTACTCCCCCTCTCTCTCTTTGTCTTCCCCTCCCCCCCCATTCTCGTCCTTGTCATATAAGAAAGGGATGTATAGAGGGTGAGAATTAAATTTGGCCTTGGGCACGCACACTCAACAGACACGGAATTACCACTTCACGTCCGTCTTTTGTGTGACTGACTTTACGACTGTTGAATACTAAGTAAGAGAAATGTGCAGGCTGGCGTGGCACGCGGTGCGAAACTCCGTGCGGCCGGGCGCGCTGCGGCGAGCCGTGTTGGCGCGGCGCCGGCGCCCGCGCAGGCTGCCCTACGCCGCCACATACCACACCACCAGCGCCTCCGCGCACGTCTACAGGTACGTGCAGCACGCACACACACTATGCGTATCACGAAAACTTACCAATATCACAATAATTCTAACATAACATTAACATTGTAACTTTGTATAAGTTTGAATGTGTCTGGTTGTCCGGCCGCAGGTCGACGGACGAGGACGGTCTGCAGAAGACGCACTCGGACGTGGCGGCCATCACGTGACGTCGCCTCCTCTTATTTAATTTGAACCCAGGCTGTGATCTGTCATTAGAACTATTTGTATTATAATTGTAGAGTAATATATTGTGCTTTTGTACCAATAAAGCGGGACCAATGCGTCGGTGGGGGCGCCGACGGACTCATGTGTGTATTAGTTAGTGGCTGCGGACGCGCGCCCGCTGGCCGACACGACGATTTACACTAAGGTAACTTATCTAGTCTGTACTGTGTACCTAGCGCGGGCCCGCACTCCCCGTCGATGTGTCCTCCGCCGACAGGGGGCGCTGCGGACGTCCTAGCATTCAATTTATTGTGAAACGCTTCGGACCTAACACGGCGCTGAACGATATTCAATTATTTGTACTTATGTTAACCGCTTGTGAGAGAGATCGGGACGAAAGATTAGAGGAATTCGCTTGGCCCTCGCTATCAGGGTTTGTCTGCGTTGTGTTCGTCGTTGGATGGTCGATGGACGGACGGTATATAAAAAAGTAACAAAGTTACATGGATCATCTCGCAATAGACACAATGCTGATGTACACTTCAAGTGTAACTATTAATGTAGGGAGACGAGTGGCCGGTTAGATCTTGTATTTTTATATGTCACGGAGAGAATCGTCTTCACGTATTTCGTTTGGTATTGGAGCCCGCTGCCTTGCCGGAGACTGGACGACCAGGTTTCATTGCTGTCTCAGAGGCAAGAAATACACTTAACATTTACCTCGGAGACATTTCACTAGTTAATACTATAAAAATATAAGAATTTAAAAAAAATCATATTTTCATTACTAACTTCGTAACTACATAAATCATTAATTATGTTGTATTTTTGTTGACCGTTTGATTGATTTTAATGTATACAAATAATAAAACTCATATTTCATAAAGCATATTTATTTAAAAGTAAAAAATTGTAACAGTGTATAAAAAACGTGAAGTGGAACAAAGTGCCTTGTCCACGCGCCGCCGCGTCGACGCCCAGTGTATTTCTTGCCTAGCACTGCCTTTCGTGACTAGATGATTCCTAAACAAATTACTATTTTTAATACTATTTCTAGATGTACATAGAGATAAATTATATATTTCTACATGGGCGATTGTTACATGTATAGTAGGATATTTTTTATATAAAATAAATCTTTGTGTAAATAACTTGTATGTACTAAGACTGTTGTTTATTTTAGAGCTTCTAATTTGTTCTGTTAAACTGATGTAGGGATTGTGATGAAGGAATATGTATTTTCCAGTCATTCAGTTACGTTTGCATCGCTCGCGTGCTTACATTTGTACTTGTAATGTTTGTGATTATTCATTTTTTTTATACGTTCTTGCCGTGAGATCTGGTGATTTAGTTTGTGAATGTCGACATTTTAAGAGCGGACAGAGGAGAAGGAACCATTTTGTCTATTTCATTTTCAATTGTTCAAGTGCTGTTACTTAGGAAAGATATTGGATGAAAATATGGTACATCAAAGTAGTCTATACAATGGACGTCAAAAATATAATTGAAAAGTGAACAAAGATTTATTCACACATAGAATAACGCGGCGAACTTCCGCCATTTTGATTGTATACGTCAGTCGAAACAAAACATATCTAAAAATTATTTGATGATAAATTTTAGTTTGAAATCGTATTAATATGAATGTAAACCGGCAAATAACTTGACAAAAAATATATTTAAGACATTGCGAAATATACATTTTTTTAAGTCCTTTTACATATAACAAAATACTAAATTATTTTTTACTAAGTATTTGCCAGCGATCTTACTAAGCAGTATTTAAATTGTGCCTAGTCCCTTGTCATCGAAAGAGTTTGTATTAGCAGAGCGTCTATTGTTGATAAGTTATTGCGCGTTCCGAGATCTTCCATAAAAGTTTCCACTTATCTTTGAGAAAAAGAATTTTCAATAAATGTGTAATGTCAGTTGTATTTCGCGGTTACAATGAGATTGTTGTTTATTGTAGGGACTTGTCTATGTGTCAGGGTTACCAACATTATATTATCAATGTAATTTATATTTAATTTAGGTTATGACCACCGAAATCATCAGTTATAGGAAAATATAAAGTTTTATTTTTACTTCTTTCCATCTAATAACAATTGCTTTGTAATTGAAAACAATGTATTAATTTAAAAATCCTGGAATGACGAAACTGCATTTATGTTGTGATAATGTTTAAAGTTGCATGTTCGAGAAGTGGGAGAGGGGGGGGGGGGTGAATCGCAATGACTAGAAAATACAATTTGTCCGTACGTGTTGTTTTATAATAATAACAAAATATTTAATTTCATTACAATTGTTTTATTTGTTTTCGCAATCCCCGCATTCAATTTCCTATCAAGAACGACGTAATGAGGCAACTGTCTTGACCCTTCGTCTATAAACACGAACAAAATAGATTCAATAAAAACCGGCAATAAATTTCAATAACAAACAAAAACAACAATAAGTATAGAAATTCAAAAGCACCTTCAGAATTTTAACCTGTACTCGAAGTAAGGTTTCAAATAAGATTTTAAAGCCAATGAAAAGCCAAATTTAAATTCGTAGATAATTTAACACAGAACAAAACTTTCATAGTAAAAATACATTAGAAAAAATGTTTTGATACTTTTTTTTTATCTCAAAGCTGCAATTTATGATTTAGACAGAAGCAATTATTAAGTGATTAGTACCGTCTCTACTGTATACTACTTGAGTATTTTTTAAGGTTTAAAAAAAATGCATTTACAAAACCATAGAGCACATAGTATAAGCAAAGTATTACAACCGACTTCACAACATACATATGTTTCCACTTTATGCTATCAACAAAAATCTGTATCTCAACAATGCATCCGAAATGCAACAATTATTCACAAATCGTAAACTAGTATCAGTTGATTAAAATTAATCTTAAATCACAGCACAAGTTTCAGTATAGCGTTGGGCACGTCCATGGTGGGCTCGTCCACCAGCACGATGTCGAACTTGCCGAGGTAGTTCTGCAGGTTGGGGCGCGCGTTGCGGCCGAGGAAGCCGACCTTGACGATGACGTGGCAGTGGTCCATGCCCTCCGCCATGCCGGCGTCGCCGATGTTGTCGCCCAGCAGCAGCACGTTGTGCCGCGTGCGCACCATGGAGAAGTACTCCGTGTCCTTTATCGCGGCCTCGTTCTTGTTGTACGTGTGGATCACCTCGCCCTTGATGCCCACGATCGTGTCCGTCTCGTCCATTGCCAGGAAATTTGATATCACCTGACACATTTCACGGATTAAGTCGACGTTGAGTTCTATTTACATTTTTACTTTCAATTATTAATCATTATGTAAATGGTTAGCCACAGCACGAACAAGGTCTGCATTAATAACCTCTCAGTATGTAAACGCTAGAAAAATACTAATTTAACAAGAAATTATTTTAATTTCATATCACTTGGAACATGGAAAATCAGATTTAATTATTCTATGGTTTTTTTTCATTCAACTGCAATAACTTTTAATAAAAGTGATATTTACCTTAACATGTGGCAGCAAGAAGTCGGCAGCTTTGAGCGCTGCGAGCACAGATTCCCCGAGACCGGCGGAGAACACCAGCACCGGCACTTCCTCCCGTTGACTCCACAGAATCAACTCCTGTACGCCTGTCCTGAACAAACATGCGAGAATATTAAATAAAAACTCAGAACACCATGTTTTATTGCATTTATAGATAGCCTTACTGGTACATAACCATGCTATACTATTCCAATTAAAAAACAAACTCATATTAGAAAGTTTAAAAAACATTTGCCAAATAACATACATTTTGTTGACACATGTTGGTATGTCAAGCTTCTGAACATCTAGTACCCATAAGATTTACCATATTATTAAAAACTTTTAGAAAGCCAAAATAACAAATATTAAATTAATTATTAATTTTCAATACAAACCTCTGAAACCTGACGTACAACAAAGATTTGCGTTTTGTATACTTTTAAGTAACATTTCGCAAGCTGCTTTTATCACCTTAGTTACAACAATGCTATCAGATTTTTTGTAACATTTGTTACAACAGCGACAAACAATGTTGTATTCTGTTGCCACAAGTTGGGTAATGACAATGACTGGTATGACAAAAAGTTTGACTTTGGCATGTTTTGTGTCAGCAAAATATTAGGAGATTTTGTTAATTTACTAATATTTCTCTTACCACTCCAACTAAGCTTTTGGCGCATACTAGGATATGGTCTTTGACAATAGTTGAATAGCTACATTCAAACTCTCCAACATGATCAGAAATCTGTACCTTTAACCATTATGCTATTGGCACTTTTACTTTGTAACTTACCTAAAACATTCCACCATTTTGTATCCAATATCCATTAACTCCTGCTTCGGAAATTTCATACCTCTGTAATTAAATATTCTTTAATTAATACTATCATGGAAACATTATAGAAAAAAAAAGAAACATATTTCAAAAGACAAAAAGTAAAAAAAAAAATAGTGGCCAGTAATTTATATAAACATTTATAAGATAATTCTGTAGATAAAGAAAATTCATCAAACCTTATGCAAAGAGAAATGTTGAAAACTTGTTGCACTCAATTTTTAATTCAATATCAAAATTTATCATACATCTCAAAGAAATATTTATGACTAGAAAGCATTTATAACTACACAACATTTTTTTGAAAATATGGACATAGCAAAGTGACCACTGCCAATAAACATATATTTCTACTTACTGCAAAAGTTTGTGCGCTGCCTGATACCAATCTATCATGTGCTTAGTTTTCTCCTCAATGCTCATCACAGGGTCCACTTCTATTGGCTTGTATATTGAAGCCAGCCTAATCTCCTCATCCTTGTAGTCCTGTGGAATTGATGGACATTCCCGGAACATGCCTGGAAATAACAACATATATTACAATATTATAATATTTCTGGAGATCACAAGTAACATTAATAAATTGCCAGTTTAAAGGGGACTAATACATAGACATGGGTCAAATTTTGTGTATAAGTTAATATTCCTTGTAAAAATAAGCACAACATAACCATCACTTTTCACTGCAAAGACGTAACTCTATTTAATGTAGGTTAATATTTATGGTAAAATAGATTTACTTACCAAAACTTGTTAAAACAGACTTGCCATTATCCATTGTATGTCTTGTTAAAGTGTGGTCGAAATCAGTCACGATCTGCAGCTTGCTGTGCCCATCCTTAAATACTTTATTTAATTTATTTAACAACTCCTCCTTGTTAGATATATGAACATTATCTTTATTCAATTCAGGTACATCATCAATACTTTTCAACAAGTCAATCTCAATATTTTGTTTTGACATGGCTAAAAGTTAAGATAAAATTAAAAAAATTCCAGATTATCGAGTCTAGTCTAATTTAAAACAACAAAAAAATAATCTTATTCAACAAAATTTGATTTACAAATGAAAATAAAATACAATACCTCAGTGACGACTACTTAACAACAAAACTCGAATTCTACAACGCTATCTAATTATGATAAGAGGAATTAAAAATATTATACACAGACAGTGCTTTCACTCATAGATTCTAATACGATTGTAATTTGTAAGAAGTCAAATTACTATCAATATAGCCCTGTCCTTGAAAACAGAATTAAAATTTGAAATTGAAACATTTGTGACATTTAGAAAACATTGACTGAAAGTATTTAGTGTTGCCATGTTTATTACCTATTTCCATTTTGTGTCTTATTTTTTTTACCATAATCAAAATCATAGTTGTAGTTTCAAGCAATTATGGTCCAATTTAGGTCTGACCAACTTACCTGCCAAGTGTTGAAAACTGGGACCTATACTAATTTCGAGCCCATCGGGGGCTCTTCTTCGGGGTGAGTGGTATTGGTACTGTAGCGCGTTCGCGGCCCGTCGCTCGTGAGTTAAGCCCTTTTATAAGTAGTATAGTGAAATGTCTCACGAAAGTTTTAATAGTTTAAATGGGACCTATACTAGTTGCACAAATAATTCATAAGTGATTGCTGTTATATCTGCAACATAGTTTTACCCATAGATATTCAAAAAAGTTTAGATTTACGAGTATTTATCGTGTATCTAAACCATGTAGTTTTTATACTACAACTTAATAAGCCAGGACAGGCGTCGTTGGCTCTTGTCTCGGTGGCCAAGACCCAGTTTGGGTCTCTGCGCCAGCAGAGTAAGTAGTTCAATAAGCCCGACCCATCAACAACGGAGCTAGAATGTGCGACTAAGATCTCATTTGCTTTAATTACCAAAATTAAGTAAAGATTTATCAATCAATTCAAAATTATTGAATCAATGATGTGTGACAGTAATAAAATCATTAATGCGTTTTAAAGGTATGTATATTTTATAATATTTTTTTTTGTCATTTCATTTCATGCCATTAAATAACTGATAGATTTTTAACAAGGACAATATAACAAACATTTGTAATATAATTCGAAGCACACAAATACATTTCAAATGGCAAAACAAAATGAACTATTTGCAAAACATAAAAATAAAGCTTTCACTCATGTCTTTTACCATAGTTGTGGTAACACAGTAATAGATCTAATTAACACATTTACAACTAAGACCAAAAACTGACAGGAGACAGTCTTACAAAATTTAGCGAGAAGTTTAGAAAAAAAATTGTGGTGATTTCTTTTTTGTCTTGTGCAATATTAAATTATTGTTGTTACATCTACAAGTGAATAAATTATTTATCCATTTATCATTTATATGTACTATATTATCTATTAAGTTGATATAATTAGTTATTATTACCTGCTTTAAGAACGACATTTAGTACAATTTTTGTAACAAATATCAAAAAGTGAACATTTCTATGTGGGCACTGTTATTTAACTCTGCAATACATTACTATACAATGCAACGTTAACCGTCTTTATTTCTATTGACATAGTAAAGAGATAATTACAACATTAAAGTACAAAAGATTCCCAAGTATGGTAAATCAAAGAGGTTGACGTATTGACCAAATTACCCTTAAGCTAACAAAAAAGTTATCTGTACAGTTGTATGAAGTTGGCTTATATAGAAATACAATAAACTCTTATTCATATAATAAAATCACATTTTGGCTCCGGCCATTGATTCGCGGGCATCACTATGTACGACATCACAACACATAAGCAGTTACAATTATAACATTGGTCCAGTTCGTGCGCGCTTTCCATTCGTTCAGTCGTCACTAATTCTTCTCTTCTTCGATTTCTTTTTCTCCATCGCCTCCATGCGCATATCCTCCAAATCTTCCATGATACCTGCACGAAAAATATCAATTATTATGCAAAAAACACATTTTGTGGACAAACTAATTTATACCTTTTCATTTAGTAATTGTCTCTGTTCAGAAGTCTATGGTAGAATAGTATTACCAGTGATAAAAAACAAAATAATTTCAAACAGTGTTGTCGCACTCAAAGATCTTTTTTTTAATTTCTATAACATTTGTTATAAATAATGACAATAACATACCAATTTTCTTGCTAATGTACTCTTCCCGTTGTTGCCTAGCGAAACTGGACTCCATCATTGGATCATCATCGTCATCCATGTATCGATACCTGGTATCAAACAAAATATAACATAAATAAAAAGACAACATAATTTATTAAAAATATGTTGCATAAAAATAACATACTTAGATTTGTCGTAACCGAATATCTCTTTGATGTGAGTGGAATAATCTATGTTCTCATCTCCATCATCAATGAAATCATCCATTTCTGAGTCGTAGTCGGACTCAGAGTCCAGTGTTCGACCTGAAAATACACGTATATTAAATATCAAAACCACCCTGAGGATCAAATCAATATAAACACATTAGGACCACAAAATGATTTGACTTACGTTTCTTCCGCTTTAAGTCATCAGGACGAGGTTTTCTCCGTACGTCACCAGGCGGGAACTGTCGCCCGCCATTCTTGCCAATGGAATTAACATGTTTATCAAAGTCGAAGCTGTTCCCGATACTTGCCTTGCTAGGCCCAGCAGAGGATTTTGAATTTGGCACTGGTTTCTTGTCTTCTGGTCTTTTAGCTGGCATTTCTCTGCCAGTTTCTTGCAATCGTTTGGCACCCTCTGGCCTCACATGCCCATTACTTTTGCTTGGTACATTAGGCATCTTTTGTTTTGCTTGTAAAACTTTGTCTCTGTTGTCCCGTTGTGGCAGTTCTTTGTTTGTCTTAGGGATAGGTTTTCCCTGTGAGGTATATCCGTTGCTTTGTCTTGTATCTCCACTTTTACTGGGAATAGAAATCTTCTTTTCTGTTTGATTTTTATCTATCCGATATGTGTTTTGACTCTTTAAATCTATACTTTTCTTTACTTCTTGCTTCAGCGGTTGCTCTCTTGCATTTAACTTCGATCTATCTAAAGAATTTACAGGCTTGGTCAGCTTTTCAGTAGAACTCTTGGCTTCCAGTTTGAATTTTGTTTTTTCTAATCGGTCCCTATCTCTATTGAGCCTTTCAATATCTCTGTCGATTTTCTCTCTCTCAGCCTTTAGTTTTTCTAAACGTTCCCTATCTATTCGCTCCTTTTCTCTTTCAGCTTTATGTTTTTCTAATTTCGCTTTTTCTTTCTCCCGTTGAAGTCTTTCTGCTTTTTCCTTGTCACTGGGACCCCGTTCTCTCTCAGGAGGTTTTGAGTTTTCACTTCTTTGATTTGCAGTGTTTTTATCACCGAGCTTCGGTATACGACCGAAACCACTGCTATCCAATTTCCTCTCTTTTTCTACAGGCTTATCCTCTCTTGGTGCTGAAAAAAGCATCATTTGCAAAATGACTACAAAATTAACAATGTAATATAGAGCAGTAAATTATAATGTTCAGCAATCACGAAGCCTATAAGCCCACATATATTAAAACATCCCTTGACAATAAGAATGACAAACCAAGGGAAATGGAGATAAAAAGGAAATATGTAATTAACAAAACACTTGCATTGTTTTAACACACCAATGTTGTATAACATAAAAAGCAAAACACAAAATATTTTAAAACTTATTACACATGAAAAGAAAAGTGTGCAAATGATACAAAAAATGTCAAATAGTAAGTTAAATGACAGGAGTACCATATTCTTTATTCACTAATCAATGTACTGGATTTAAAGGGTATCTGAATTTTTACAAGAAATAACGTTGGCTTAAATTGCCTTATAGAATACCTTTCCTGGTTGCTCCTTTCTCTGCTTCAATCCGCTCCTGTCTACGCTGACGTCGAGCCATTTCATCTTCATAATCTTTCTTCTGCTTCTTAGTCATTAAGCGATCAGGTTCTGGTTCAGCGACCAGTTTCTTTGCAGCCACATCTATTGGTTCACTCTTCTTCTTCTCAGCAAGTTTGAGTAGTTGATTAAAGTCCATTGGTGGTGGAGCTGGTTTTCTTATTTTTGGCTTCTCTGTTTTGTCATCTCTTTTCTTTTCAGACTCATATCTTGGGGGTGGACTTAATTCTTTATCTGAAAAGAAAATCAAATACACTTGATTTTGGAAAAACATACAATTATGAACATAGATAAGGAGACTTATTAATTTTTTTAGTGGTAAATCTTAAATCTTTCATGATTTTATATCATCACTTTTCGTGGTTCTGTATAATACAATTCCTTACAAGATATAATGAAGTTAAGTGGACATTATTCACCAACAAGGTAAAATACTTGCCGAGAATTTTAACTACTAATAATAGTTCATACAAACTGTATTTAAGCTTTAAACTATATTTATTTATTGAAGTATTTCATTAGTGACATATATTTATGAAATACTTCAACTACTAATACTGACTAGGGATGTATTATGAAAAGATGTATATGCAAGTAATGTATGGAGTTAATCATTCATTCTGGAAAATGCCATAAAACCACAAAAGAAGATTGGTTATAATGTCTTAAACTTTAGCAAATGATTAGTATAAAATTGGTTTTCAGTGTGATTTTAAAAATGGAATAGAGATAAGTACTAATTACCATTATCACCCCTTCGTCTCCTTTTGTGAGGCACTGGTTCATCTTCATGTTGTAAAGCATTCTTGACTCTTTCCCTTGTCCCATTGAGATCTTTGCTTACAGAATGCACTGTAAATATAAGATATACTTATAAACAATTAATAACAGACTATTCTGAAGGCATAATTTACAATGAAATTATACAATTAAAATTTATATTAAAATTAGTTTTTTATATTTTTTTGAAGAGAATACTATTATTTGACTACAATCCCACCTGCTGTTAAGTGATTATGTGGTTAATAGATGGACTGGTACTTACTTTTTGAAGAAAATTTTGGTTCATCCGGTATCTTACTATATTTTTCCATCATTTTTTCATAGAGAGCAGTCGCCTCCTGAGATACATAGCCATAATCATCTTGATCCGGTTGCTCTGGCCCATCCCGAGTGACAGCTGTGTCATTTCTGTCAACTGCATCTTCTAATACAGATTTATTGGCAGATTTAATTACTTTTAAAGTTTTCTGAATCTTCCGTAAAGCTTTCGGGTCACGCATAGCAATCAGTTCCTCGCGCTTTCTTTGTGCCTCCAACTGTTTCTGTTTCTCTTCCTCTTCTTTCTTAGCTAGGAACTTTTGAATATTTGCTGATAGTTTATCTTTTACCTTTAGCTCCTTTTTAGGTGGGTCAAACTTTGCTTTGTAATAATAACTTTCCTGCAATGACAGCAAAATCATGTCTTAGAAAAAACTAATGTAAAGTGCATTCAACAATGATTGTTTCAAAAGCGGCCAAGTCATAAAATTAAGCTAATATATACAAATATCGAGCACCATATTATATTCATGCTAATTTAAAACGCAATATGCAAAAATGTTAACAGAGGAATTATCGCGAAATAAGTGTAGCAAAACTTACAGATGACTTCTGTTGTTGATTTCGTTGGGCAGCTAATAATGTTTCGCGGAACTCCATTTTTAATATTCTAGTTTTGCGTTAATGATAATTACAAATCAGTCACCACAGCATGATAAACTTTATTAAGATTATTTACGATTTTTTGCGAAGTACGTGTCAGACATCGACACACAATCCAACCATTTTCTGGAAACGTACTGAGCACAGATTAATGATATTTGATCCGAGCAAGAGAAAACCTGTAGTGACATAGATTACAGACAACTAAACGACTTCAAAATTAAAATACCTACCATTTCTACACCAATGATTATTAAAAATAAAAGATTGTAAATTAGATTAAGACCAAAAAAACTGGCTTTCTGCCATGTGTTTATTTAAATTAAGGGTTTGAAATACATTTAGTACGTTTGTAATAACATTGACTTGTCTTTGCATTGTACAGGTATTTCGCTTTCTCTATCCAATAAGATGAATAGGATGAATAGGCAGTTATTAACCTAGGACTTCGCATCTTTTGGCATCATCACCACTTAAAAACTGCTGATGTCGCGTTTATTCATTTTTTTTAGTAAATACTACATTAAGCAAAAACAAATCTAAAGCTTTTTTGTACCTAGAAACATTATTGGAGTTAAACTTCAATTTGACATTTGACAATGACATTCCATATTTCATAAGTGTTCTTTCTCTTTCTTTTGCAAAGTCTTGACGGAAGCCGAAAATATGGTTGGTGTTAGAATTTTAAAAATATCTGTTTTTATTTGTATAATCATGTAGTTACTATTGCAAATTAAAGTTTTATTTTGTGATATAAGTGAAAAACTATAAGAAAAAAATTATATTTCTAGATTTGTGCGATATAAGTTTGATAATATTTTGTGTTATCCTGCAGGCCACATCTAAGAAGAAGACTAGGAAGCTGAGAGGACATGTGAGCCATGGACACGGTCGTATTGGTAAATAAAACTTTACATTGTATGCGTCGTACAAATAAACATAAAGAAGTTATAACCTAGAATTTGTTTTGCCTCTTGTAAACTCCACATCTTGATTGAAAGTTTAAATCTTGTTCATTCACTTCCAGGTAAACACCGTAAGCATCCCGGAGGTCGCGGTAATGCCGGTGGTGAACATCACCACAGAATTAACATGGACAAGTATCATCCAGGGTACTTTGGAAAGGTAGGTTTCATTTACAAAACAACAATTGTCGTATAAATTTAAAAGCATTGTTGTAAATGTGTAATTTGTAATTCAAAATAATTAGACATGTTAAAATATGACTAACTGTAAGTATTGTTAGTCAATAAATTTCTGCATCTATGTACATTCTTTGCATTAGTGAGGTGTTAACTCTGTTCATTATTCAGTGCCATATTCTAACTAACTTAGAACTCACAACTGAGCATAAGGTAATGTTTCTTAGTTATTTTATTCCTTTTTCAGCTTGGTATGAGAAACTACCACTTGAGGCGGAACAAGGAGTTTTGCCCCGTGTTGAACTTGGACAAGTTGTGGACACTAGTATCAGAGCAGACCAGACTTAAATATTCCAATGCTACCGATGGCAAAGTACCAGTCATCAACATTGTCAAGGCTGTAAGTCTATTATACAAGTTTACTTAAGCTGGTTGTCTGACAAGTTCACTTTAATTAAAAAAATTCCATACTTGTTAGTATTGAAGAGTAGTATGACAAAATCAATCCACTTGATGCCTAGTGTTAGAAATTATTATAAGAATATGATTTTTATAAAATATAATTAATTTAATTTATTAAAAGTTAATTTCTTTTTACTATCTCCAGAATCTTCAAGAATGTCATTTTTCTAATCTAATTTTATATGTTTATAGGGTTACTACAAACTCCTAGGCAAAGGCAAACTTCCCAAACAGCCCGTCATTGTCAAGGCAAAATTCTTCTCAAAGACGGCAGAGAAGAAGATTAAGGATGTTGGCGGAGTGTGTGTATTGTCAGCGTAAATTAAGTTTACAATAAAAAATTAAAAATTATACATGTTTTCATTTACATTGCCTAACAGTGAAAAGACAGCTAGCTTTATTTGGCTGGAACAAACATGTGTTTTGCATGATAATGAATTATTAGTTTAAATAAAACAATGTGTTTAAAATAAATGTCATTGATATAATCTTAAAATGACTTTACATAATATAAAGCACATTTTTATACATAATTTTATTTCTTTATTTGTCATTGATTGCATTAATAACATCAAAGGTACATTTGCTTTTGCATTTAAACAAAATAAAGTAAAATATACAAGGATATTACATTACTGAAACACAGCTTCAGCCTTGTACTATATAAAAACAATTTTATTTTTACTAATATGACTGAAGTACACAATACGATTTTCGTTTTTGTTTTTAGACATACTCATAAACAAATCTCTATTGATATAAGGACAAATTGAATAATAATCACAGAATGAGTTTCCTTGTAAATAAAATAGTTTTATAAGATAACTTAATTTTAGCATTCTATTGAATAATAAAAATTAAATTAAAAGATATTTTTGATGAACTGCTTTCTGATATGCCATTTTAAGCTAAAAAAAAATATATGAAAAACAGTAAAACTTGCTTACATTGTGATGTATGGATTTAAATAACTTAAAACTATATTGTAAAATAATGACTATACACTAAGATTATAAATGTTCATAGTAAATGTAAAAGTTTACCATAATACTAATCTTAGCATGATAAAAGGCAGAAGTTGAAACTTTAAGTTTTTTGTTTCAAGTGTATAAAGTAAGTGTGTGTGTGGGCCTAACTTGTTCCTGTGGAATTTGGTTGGTTTGCACCATGTCTGGAGGTCGAGCCTGCTTGGCTTTCTTTCTTGCGGCATCACTTTCAGCATAGTACATACCAAGCCTAGTTTTTATCGCCGCGAGTGCAGCTCCATTGATTTCATCATGAAATATATTAGAATACCTCCATTGTTTCACCAGAGGGCCCTTTTTCCTTTCTTTTTTAACTTTCTTCTCTGGTTTTTGCCCCACATCTTGTATGATATCTGCATTTTGATTGTATGATATATCACTTATAGCCAATGTAGTCTCAGGCTGTGGCTCACTTTTGGTTTGCAAGACAATAAAAGCAGTGGGTTGGACTGGCCTGGCTAAGCTGGTGGATTGTACAATGATACCCATGCCATGAGTGTTATTTTGTGGTTGATAAAAATTGGTCTGTGTTGCTGTTGTTGTTAAAGCTGTTGTCTGGTACTGGTTCTGAAAATAGTTCTCGGCAATGTTAACAAGATGCCCACTGCCCGGATATGGGGCAATGTTAGCGAAGGTCTCAGGTTGATGTAGAACTGCCGGTTGTTCATTTGGTAGAGCAATTTCCATATTTCTCTTAGATTTTGGCATTGTAGCTGTTATATTATCTGGATCAAATGTTTTAATATAGTCTTTCCACATTTTTGATATATTGATTTCTAATCCAGCTATCTTATCTAACCTAATGAAATCTTTTAGTCTGTGTGTATGGACAATAGAATAAATATGATTCTTAATTTGCTCGACTACACCATTTGGTAGCCTCACTTCCCCAGACCTCCTATGACTGTTCTTACCTCGATTATCACTAGGAAACATAACACCATCATCCATTTTTTTACAAAGCACTCTTACTTTTCTCTCAGTTATAGCATGTATATTTTTAAAAGCTGTTTGACAAACTTGAGTTTCCCTGCCCTTCACCCTGACAAAGTATTCAAAGGTGCAGGTTCTTCGGCTGCTTGTCTTAACTCTTTTTCTTTTAACATCAACTTGCCTCATCAGACCAAATAAATAAGCATTTTGTTCATCATGAGTTTTCATTGAATAGAAACCTTGGAATGTTTTCAGCCGAACATCTTCAGGTACCCTTTGATAGCATTTTCGCCTGCAATTGCAGTCAGGTCCAGGTTTTTTTGGAGGTACAACTTTTCCATTTGCATTTATGTATTCTAAGCCAGCAATTCTTAAACGTTTCTGTTTTTGTTTGTGCCATTCTGAAATTTGAGACGGCAACGGTTAATAACTACATTAGACGTACAACAGAATTACAGTTATATACCGTAATTTGCATTCCCTCCATTACTTATAATCAAGATTAAATGTATATCGTACTCGTAATAAGTAGGCTTCGTATTTGTTAGCTTTTATCAAGTTCACGTCTTTATAAAATTATATCTGAACAAATGCCTGTGTTATAAAAAAAACATTCATCATAACATCGAAACAACAATTTCATATCAAAAAAGTAGTAAGAGTCAAATAATATACATTACATTGTGGACTAAACAATGAGAAAAAATCATTTTGAAGCGAAACGTACTAAAAACCATAAGACACAAACTCTAGTTTTATAGATATTACCTTCTGGATTCCGTGAACGCCTTTTTACAACTTTTCCGTTTTTATTAAGCTTTACAAGCTTTGTTTTCCGATCATTGCTTGAGACATCGGCCATTTTAATATCAAAGCAACTCAAAGTTTGGATCTTGTCCTTGGGTAGAAGAGTAGGGTACAGAGTACAGATTAAAATAGGTAGGTTTACTTTTTATGCACTGGCAATTATTTCCCATTCATAGATAATAGTTTCGGTTTTATCTATTTAATGGGCCTGGTCTGCCAAATGTCACATCAAATCAAACGAAGAAACGTGTTAGTGAATGGTGTACCCATTTTTTTATTAATAAAAAAAGATACCTATCGTACCTTAATATATACTAGTTTTAAATTTTTAATATCATAAACATTGGATATAGAAAAGTTTGTACGCGCGGGTTCTCATTACGCGTTTATTGTGTTTTATTACTAGTAATTGATACCAGGGTTTTCCTAAGTGTATAGTTGTTTACAAGTGCTGTAAGTGATATTGCTAGATCTAGGTATTTCATGTCAATCGTCATTATTTGAAAAGAATTCTTGTTAAAGTTTTTTTATTAAATTGGTACTGTGGTTTATATTTCTCCTTGAATATTTCTTGTTCGTGATATTAAGTGATTAATGCAGTTGCAATATACTGAGTGACTCACAATGCAATATCATTTTAATAAAATGTAACATCACAAACTTTGCAAGTAATATTAATTATACAAAGAAAATAATTACAATTATTTAAGAACTAAAAAAACAATGATTTCATAATAATTTTCGTAATTATGATATTTTGATTATTAATGTTTTTTTTCAGATTAAAATGTCTTTTCAATCGCCTATGCCAAGCAGAGAGTTCTTGTGGGATATATTTAGAAGGTAATAAAAATATTTAAATGTTATGTTGATTACATTGTGGAAGCAATTCACTGAGATCATTTCAGAAAGAATAATTTATTAATAAACTAATGCTCTGTAACTTTCCTTAGATTTTCGTTTAAATTAATTGTAAATAAGAACAAGTTTAATGCTTTTTTCCCTTGTGTTGCATTTTCACTATACATTTATAACACATGCACAAAACTTGGATTAGTCATATAGTATTTTGGTGGGTATTTATCCTTAAGGCATGATTTATATGAAGTTCCAAATCATCAAGTTGCATATAGTGAAATTGAAATTTATATTCTATTATAGCATTCGTTTTAAGAAAGAATACTTTTACAGAGTTGACAAGGACCGCAGTGGTTACATTTCCGCTGATGAATTACAACAAGCGTTATCAAATGGCACTTGGAATCCCTTCAACCCGGAAACAGTTCGTCTTATGATTGGTGAGTTTCTTTGTTCTTGACACATTCTGTTCAGTGTTCAGTGAAAATGTTGTTGTACATTTAAAGTCAATGAACAGTCGCTGAATGGTCAATGATGGAATATATACATGCTGATTTCATAAATATTTGAACATGTTTGTAAATGACATCAATACATATTGTTTAAATAAGTTACCATCTGTTGTTTGGCTTGAACACATGATTTTGTTTGATATCGTTTGTTGCATAAATTTAACCCCATGTTGAAGTTGGTACTAGAGTTTTTTTGTTATCATTGTGTTATAAAAAGCATTTTTAACAGCATGAAGTTACTACATATGTAATTTAGAATGACACCATTATTTTTTGTCTGCCAAGTGCTCCACATTAGCCATCCCCAATGCTTTCTACAGTATATAACATAAAAGTATATAATAAATGTTGTGTCCATAGGCATGTTTGACAAGCAAAACCGAGGAGTGATATCATTTGAAGACTTTGGTGCATTATGGAAATATGTCACAGATTGGCAGAACTGTTTCCGTTCATTTGATAGAGATAATTCTGGAAATATTGACAAACAAGAACTAAAGAATGCATTGACAGCGTTTGGATACAGATTATCCGATGAAGTTGTGACTATAATGGTACACAAGTTTGATAGATTTGGACGTGGCACTATCTTATTTGATGACTTTATTCAATGCTGCGTCACATTATATGTAAGTGATATATTTTATTTTTGATTGTAAAGTTTTACACCCCAATTTATTTATACAAGGTACTAAAATTTATCTAAATAATTAAAAACACAATAAAAATGATAAGGCTAATGAAATAAAATAGATTATGAATGCTTATGTCATGGTAGCTATCATCAAACCTGTACCAAAAACCAATTAAAAATCACTCTAGCATTGTATTATATCTATACTAATTTGGTCTGCTATCTGGATTCTCCATTGCAGACGGAAGTTTAAAGCAGTGTACTTCTATAATTAATTATTTTACAGACTCTTACATCCGCATTCCGTCAGTTCGACACCGATCAAGATGGCGTTATAACTATCCACTACGAGCAGTTCCTCAAAATGGTGTTTGGTCTAAAGGTATAATATTGCTTTGATGTCCGAGACAAACGCCTTCTTAAACGTCTTCGCTTAATTAAGAACAAAAGTTCATACTTAAATATATTATAAAGTAAGTATATGCGCAAATGTTGTATAAATGGATGTTGGCTTTAAAATCGATGTGAAATAAAGTATAAATTGCTCTTAAGAGAAGTTTCATGTAATGAAATATTTTTATTAAAATGCTTTATGTGATGTTCTGTCTGATGATCTTAATATTGTTTCAAAGATAATTTAAGCTGATACCTTATAATTTTATTTACTGTTATTTAGTTAGGGTACATATTTTATATGCAACTTTTTTCCAATAATAGAGTCTAAGATATAGAAGGATAAAAAAATGTTCTATGTTTGATATGATACTTAAAATGCGCTGGCTTACATGCAAGTTTATTTAAATAGTATAGTTTGCATATATATATATATATATATATATAGTGTTGAAGTTAATAATTGGATTTATTTAAGTGACTTCAAGGTTCAAATGTGATTTAAAAAAGACAATGTTTATGGAGGTTTTACGATATATTGAAGTGTGTACAACCTATGGTTATGATAATTCCCTTTCTATTCCTTCCGTTGTAATCTAATGTTGAAATAATTCTTCACTTATTATGTTTTTTTTAACAAAATCGGATAGATTAGCTTATCTTCGAATTTATTTGGCAATTAAAAAAAAATTGTCCGAAACTAAATATTTGTGAAAAATTCTGTCCCTATTTTAACTTTGTAACTAAATTAAATGGAAATCAATGATAATTTTTTAAAGTACTTCATGCAATATCAGTCTAACTGATTAATTTCTCTTCCGTCCAGTGTTGGCCGTAAGCCGTGCATCGATGTTGCCATGGCCAATAATCTTCGCAAAGGTTTGGGTTATATAGATAATTCATTTTGCATTTAAATTTTAAAATTTCTTCTTAATTACATTTTCGCATATTGTAGATGGTAGTATCTATCGCTTCAAATATTCTTTTAAGATATATTTATATCATACTAATGAATATAATTGAATTTTAAAAAGATGGGAATTAACATGAAAGTTATATTTAAAAAAAATATTGCAGTAATTTTTGGTTAAATTTTGTATTGCAGCCAATTTTATTTCAATACAACTAAATAATGGAATAAAACGTAATGTTTCCTTGTTTTGTTTTAAATTGTGACTGAGCATGTTATTTTTATATGGCAATGTCGTTATCCTTATTTATCTTATTTTTATGAATAAATTTGAAGGTACATATTGTGTTAATTACCCGTCGAGTGTTATGTTTTTTACAAAACGTTTCATGTGTACATTTAAATAATTCTTTAGTATATATTTTTATTGAAATGGAACAAAGTAGATTGTTCATGAGGGAAAAATATTGCATTTATGCTTTTTGTTCCGTCAAATGTTTGGACGTTTAGCAATATGATGATGAGTCTCAAATGATTGCCAAATTTTTATGATTCACTCAAACATTGTCAAAATGCTCAAAAAGAGCTTAAATTTTCATTAGAGCCAGCTACATATTTGTCAACTAGTGTGATCTTATTTTTGAATCTTGAATAATATTTTGTATATTATTAAACTTTGTTAATATAAGAAATCATTAAAACTACATAATTTTGTAACGAGGCGCACTGTTGTAAATTTAAAATAAAAATTATATCTTTAAAAATTGTCTTTCATTTAATTATTTACATTTGTTACTTGACATTGAATAAAAGCTTTTCAAAGAACATGAAATATTGAAAAATAAAGTATATAAGTTGTAAATAAATGGAAATAATAATAGTGAAACTTAATCTATTTTATCACTTTTTATCTTCCACGCTCCAATCCTGTACTTCAACCAGATGAGGCCGAGGTCACAGCCCATTTGTATCCACGAAATTATTGGAGTTACCTTGGAGCCCTCAATTTCCGTCCATCTAACTGGTATCTCGACTATTGGAATGTTTAATTTTTGTGCGATATACAATAGTTCTACATCAAATGCCCTTAAAAAAAACAAATTCTTATATTACTTGAGAATGTTGTAATCAGTTCCAGCTTTGTATGAACAGATAAAATACTCTTTTGTAAAGTTTGGTATGGATTAAATTTCTAGTAAGTTCAAGCGTTGACACGCGACTTCATTAGCATGGGAAAAAAATTGCCAAGTTACTCCATATAGTAAAAGTGTCATCAAAAACTGTCAAGCCATTTTAGAGATTACTCGGAACAAACTGGACTTGCTGACAGATCAAAATTGATAAAAAAAAGAGATTTTCGATATTCACAATACAAATACATCAAATTTGCGAAATATCTTTTTTTTATATTAGACATTACAAATTAATTAATGTATAAATAATAAGTAATACTTACCATCGATTCACATGAAGGCTTTCAAAACAGATATCAGCAGCTTTCCTTGTGAACAACTTGAAGCCGCACTGCGTATCCTTAATGCCTTTTACAGTAAACAACCAAACTAGGAAGTGGAAACCGTACATAAGAATATTCCTGAAATGTCATAAATACAATATGATTTTAATTTCAAAGTAAACAAACAATTTTCGACTACATTATTAAAAAAAATCAGATTGGATAAGGTCAAGTACTAGCTTACTCATTGTATAAAAATATTATAAAACAAAACTACCTAAAAAGACTTCTTGTAGCTAAGGACTCCTTTTCAAGATGAGCTCTGGACCCTATAGCTAAACTAACTTTGGAACTAACAAGGTCCTGCTCCGTAATTGGATCACATTTGATAGTATCCTTTAATGCTGATTCCAATTTAACTAGATCTTCAAATTTAGACGCTCCATCTGCATCAGCAAATAATATACAAGCACCTCTGGCATTTTGTATACCCTGTGGAACAACATAGGACATAAATTCTATTAGTACAAGGCCAAAATTGAGTATTGTTTTTTTTTTATAAAATGTTATGAATTATACATACCAACCGTACAGCGCCACCTTTCCCTCTATTTTCTATGAGTTCCAGACATCTCAACTTTTCACTTCCATATTTCTCTGTATAAGTCTGTGCTAGTTGTACTGTTTTGTCTTTACTTCCATCACTTACAACTATTATTTCATATTTGTATGTAGGGTGTTCTTTTATTCTAATCTCTAAGAACTCCAATGTCTCATCAAGCATTGGTTGCACTGTGAAATGAAACATACAACTTAAATGTGCTTTATTATTCTTATAACTTTAATTATGTAGTAACTGACATTTATATACTTACATCTTTCTTCTTCATTGTAAGCGGGAACTACAACAGAGAGATTTAGAGTGCAAGGCTCTTTAATGCTTGGCAGCTTTATTTTGGTTTTAGTTATTGGATCATAAAATGTCTCTTCCTCCTTATATCGGTTCACAATTGGGTAGGGTTTGGTTGTCAAAAAGAGGAAAATAGAAAACTGTAATAGGAAATGTATAAATAAATGAACTGAAAAAAATCTAGTAGTTTTTGATTTGATATGGTTCCTTGAACTTGAATTAAGTACCAGTTAGATTCTAATATTGAACACATCCCTAGCTCATTTTTTACAAACAATTTATATAACTTAAAATATTATGTGTATATTATCATAAGTAATACCCATACCAGAATTAATGCACAAACACCCGCTCCTATAACATATAACATCGAGGTCAACAGCATGGATAATAATTCCATGTTATTATAAGTAGTAGTAATTAAAATATAGCACTGAATACAATTTTAACATATTTTATCCGAAGTATCTGAACTAAAAACTTTTGTGAATTTGTATTTTTAAAATGATCAAAACGTCATCTCTTTTACGTCAACAAACGAATCGTCAAACAGATGTCAAATCCCATGCAGGAAACATGACATTAAAAACAGGTTAAAAAGGGGTATAAGTACAGATACTCTAGGACCTAACTTACCAAAACACTCTCTATGTCTATTACTGAGCAGTTATTTAGTCTGTATTTACTTTGTTTATCTTAACTCTATGTTGATCTCGAAATAATCAAAAAGTCAAAATTCGTTTATTTCCTAGAAATATAAATGGAAGTTAACACAGTTTTAATCTTAATAATGAGAAGAAATCAATAAATATTTTATCAAACATGTTTCTTACAGTGCCTTAATAACAGTGCAATCAATTACTAAATATCTAATGCAATACTTCCTTTACGAATTCCATTTGTTTTCATTATGACAAAGCGCCGAAGGATTGTTCAAGCTGATAAAATTGTACAAAATATAACCCAAGTGTTTTGTTTGTTAATGTTTTTACAATTAAAAGGTATCTGGTTATTATCATTTGTACAGTTTAAGAACACATTAACTGAAAATATGCTTATTTATTATTCAAACTATTTCAGGTTACTATGCGGTACCTAATAATCCTGTTTTATTATATTCAACTGCATCGGATATAAGACTTTTAAATGTGTCAAAGCCGGGTAAAGTTAATCCTATAATTAAAGGATTGGAACAAGGATCTGCTGTTGACTTTCTGTTTACAAAGGACTTAATATGCTGTTCTGACCAAACTGCTGAATTAATACAGTGTATGACATATAATGAAACACATTCTGGTGAAAAAGTAAGGACACATTATAGTTTTTTTTTAATGTAAATTTAAATTTATTGTTTTTAATACACATTGTTAAATCTAAATATTTTTTAGGAAAGAATAGTTTCGGAAGGTTTGATAACTCCGACTGGGATTGCTATAGACTGGTACACTGATAAAATATATTGGACAGATGGTGAAACAAATAGAATAGAAGTTATTAGTATTAATCAGAAATTTAGAAAAGTATTATTTTGGTCTGAAGTTGATTTAGCTAGAGCTATTGCAGTCGTTCCAAAAGATGGGTATGTAACACATAATATTGTTGTAACTTTATTTAGGTGCTACAAAAAAAAATTAGATGCGGTTTTTTATTTTTTTATATTATAGATTTATGTTTCTAACAGAATTAGCTAGTTTACATTAGTAAATAGACAATTTGTTTGTTTCAGATTAATGTTTTGGACGGACTGGGGTGAGATACCCAAAATTGAAAGAGCTGGTATGAATGGTGATCAGTCATCTCGTAAAGTTATTGTCAAAGATGACATATTCTGGCCTAACGGTATCACAATTGACTATGACAACAATATCATATACTGGGCCGATGCTAAACTACAGTTTTTAGATGCAATCGATTTCAGTGGTGGGAAAAGAAAAAGAATAATCAAAGGAGGTTTAGAATATCCATATGCACTTACATTTTTTAATGACAAGCTTTATTGGACTGATTGGAAAACTTGGTAAGCAAAAGCCAACTGATGCAGTGACCCAAATTGAGTCTAGGCCTCCTTAAGTGAAAGTGAATTTACATAAATGTAGTCGAGTCTCGTTAACAGAACTAAAGCTGTCAATTTTTTACATATTTCGTCTGTAAAAGATTTAACTGAAGTTCAATTTTTAGGACAATCTACACATGGGATATAAACACAAATGGTCCTATAAAGGATGTCATAAAATCTAACCCAGTGCCCGTTGACATAAAAGTGTTTGATGGGAGCAGACAGTTAATGCCTACAGGAGATTATCCTTGTAAACATAACAATGGAGGTTGTTCACATCTCTGTCTTCTTTCTCCTACTCCACCAGGTAATATAACACACATATACATGGTATACTTTCACCCAGAGATTTCCAAATATGTTTTCACAGAATTTTTCTTCTACTTATTAAACATCAAGCTTATTTACCACCTTCATATACTCCGCTGGGTCTACTGTAGACCATAGTCTATCCATCTGAACCACTTTGAGAAACGTTGCTTTTCAGATCACCTACTAAAATTGTTAGCTGTATTATTAACATTGGAATTAAATTTGTAAAATGGCGCAGATATCTTTTTTTTTTTGGTAATGGAGGGGAAATCTTCAGAAGATACCCTGCCTTCTGGGGGAAAGGCAGGGTTATGTGAGATTCATACTCACTAAAACCCCTCGGTGGCCATCCTCAAGTGCGATTGCGAGGGCCCCGGGATTCACGGAGGAACGCACCGGGGCCAGGGGGTGACTAGACCATAGTCAACCGTGCAAGTCCAGTGCGGGCTGGTGGCATATTTAATGTGAACGTACTTAAAATACAAGTTTATTATGTTCCTATCACAATTGCTTCTGGATGTTAATTTTTAGATAGTGGTTATATCACCTTTGGGTATTTTTGTTAAGATAATTAACTAATATAAGAAATTAGTTAGCGGCCGACCACACATACTGGCAACAATCACCAGTAATATATCGTTGTAAATAGACGAGTCATTTTCACGACGCATAAAAAATAAAAAAGACATATTAGGCGAAAATTTTCTTAATTAAAAAAAAATACGGATTTAGTCGATTACAATTTGTTACACTGATAATATCAATCTCCTTCACCGTCTCGACGGATGTCTTCGATCGAACGAACCGGAAATAGCTCACTTCCTACCTAAAGTCTGTAACCTCATCGGCACCATCTTCGCATCGGATGTTTACAATCAGCGTAGTTCAATCTATTCAACTGATTGCTTATTTTACTTTTGAACGAGCGTCGCATTTTCAAGTGTTTGTCGGTTTTGACAATTCCATACAACATCCTGAATATTCTATACGTTCGATTTTAGACGTTAATAGAACTTCTATACGAAGCATTCTTTAACAAGTTGCAATCGACACTCTGACTCGAATGACAAAATACTATTAGAGTTAGTCATTCATCAATCTCAATCTATTCGTTCTTAAATTGAATGATTGCGGTGTTAAGAGTCGAGCTGTGGGACGAGAGGAAGTCGTAAAAAGTAATAAAAAGAAAATGAGACACTGAATTTTTTATACGGAGACAAATGAATTAATAATTTTTACAAATGAAAAAAGAATGTATTAAAAATAAATTCTATTCAATGATTTTGTACTGGACTCGGCATAGAATTATTTAAAAAATTATAACTAGATAAAGCTTCCGTTTATTTGTTAGGAAACATTGCCAAATCTATTCTTCTTAGGCCGGATAAGCAGACATAGAAAGTCGAGAGAATTGAATGATAATAATTATAAATACGAACACTCCCAGTCGTATATAAATTATATTAGTTGAATGGATTGACAGTGGAAGTGGCACTCAGTTGATTAGGCTGGAACCGCCTCGGAATTAGCCGAGCGGGGCGTGTCGGCGGCGCGGCGCGGCGGACGACGGCCCGCGCTACTTGCTAAATTACACGCGTCGTCTGCTTCACTTTATACTTACTTATACTACTTTATAAAATAATTTAAGTTATTTTTAATACTAGATTTTTGTTAATTCACTAATATTTCTTGTAACCATACTTGGTAAGCTTAAAAAACTTGTGCTAGGAATGGATCACAATACTCGAATGGTGGGATTGGAAACCGAGACCGTTAGATCGGTAGTCCGTACCCGTAATCATTAGGCTATTGGCGCTTCACGTGTAACTTACATTTTAAAACTTTGTATATGTAAATTGTAATGTTGGCAGGAAGTCGTTGGATGCGGAAGGCGGAGGACCGCATACTGTGGAAGGCATTGGGAAAGGCCTATGTCCAACAG
>JAODUI010000028.1:7234756-7247618 GCA_027563995.1 Papilio gigon
GGCTCGTCGACTCGTCGGTGAGGGCGCTTCAAGATGAGCACGACCTTCAGCGATGAAGAGAACGAAGAAGAAGAAGATTTATATGTCAAGCATTATTTTAATTTTACACAACGATTTTAATGTAGTATTGTGTAAAGATCTATTTTGTTATTTGTGATATGAAGTCGATTTTAAATTTGTAAGAACTAAGAAACATTTGCTTTAAGTCAAAGACAATATCCCGGGCGCGACTCGACGGCAGCGAGCAGTCTGTGGTGATACACAGCTACGGTGTACCTGACAGCATCGCCATCGACCCACTGGCCCGGAACATATACTGGACGGACCCCGCCACGGACACTATCAATGTTGCCAGGCTCAATTTCAATTTTAAAAAGGTACCAAATGCTTATTAAAGTACATGTATCCATTTTGGTTTATTTTGTGATATTTTTATTAAAGGCAATGCACTTTAGATATTTTTAAATGGACTGCCATAAATTACATTTAGACTAGATTGCATTTTACAGTTAGCGATGAACTTTTAGAAAATAGTCTTTTATTGTTATTACAGGTAATAATTCATGAAGATCTCCTTGATCCTCGAGCAATAGCGTTGCATCCGAAGGCCGGTTTGATGTTCTGGTCTGATTGGAGCGAAAAGAAACCTAAGATCGAACGAGCTAATCTAGACGGCACGGGGCGCGTATTGCTGGTCTCGGAAAAGTTGACTTGGCCCAACGGCATCGCGATAGACACCGTTACTAACAAATTATACTGGGGTGATGCGAGAATACATAAAATTGAAGTAAGTTTATACAGTTTCGACATATTTTGTATTAAACCAGTGTTTCCCAAAGTATGATGACGGGATAGAATATTGAAGGTTCAAAAGCTAAAAAAGAAATGTATCTCCTGAGGGTCCATAAAGAACTAGTAAAACTTGGAATCCCCATTCCCTTGGAATTCCTCTTCATTATAAGAAAAACAAATTTTGGGAATCCCAGATCTCTTAAAAGAAGTCATAGTTGTGTATATAGTTTTTTTTTTATGTTCACAGGTGAGTAATATGGATGGCACGGAGCGAAATGAGCTGCACAACAGCGACATCCTGCACGTGTTCGGCCTGTCTCTACTCGGCGGCCACCTGTACTGGTCGGACATGCAGCGACGGACTTTGGATAGAATCAATAAAGATACTGGTACATATGTAAAATATTTACTCAGTCATTGTTAATATTTAATACTTTCTTTATTGTTAATATTTGCTAGATTAAATAACTTCATAGTTGTGTCCACCTCTTAGACATGTTTGAGCTCAAACCGTATCATTGTTAACATCTTAAATACAATCCTTTTCAGTGGCATCGAGCGTGTTAAGCTAAGATGGCTTGTCTTAAGCAAGAATTATTAGTAACTTTATTAAACTGTATTAGGTTCGGAGCGGCAGCTGGTAGCGGAGCAGATGGCCAACATGATGGGCGTGAAGGCGTTCCGCCTGGGCGAGCCGCTCGGCGACAACCGCTGCAGCGCCGACAACGGCGGCTGCTCGCACTTCTGCTTTAACAGGCCCAATGAATATATCTGCACGTGTCCACTCGGTAACATTGATTCAAATTTTTATCCTCTATTGTTCCATGGTCACAAATCTCTAGCTTGTCTATGTACAAGGGGTATTGTTGACAATTATTAATTCGTACAGTTTTTTTTCTATGTTTAAAATATATACGTCGAGGTGCATACATATTTTCTTTTTCAAAGCGACTTTGTTTTCTAAAGTGCATGTAAGACTTAATAGTGTCCAGTCATTGAGTTTTGTCTCTCTCTTTTACAGTGATGGAGTTGAAAAGAGACAGAAGAACATGCATAGACCCGGACGCGTTCTTAGTGTACAGTCGTAAGAATATAATTGGCATTATCAGCATAGACAATGAGGATAATGAGGAAGTGTTGCCACTTAAAGACCTGAAAGAAGTCAGGTAAGTGTCTAGATTATTTTACATAAACTATCATTTATACAGACGGATTTATAATATTGTCTTTTAGTCGATATTTACGTGTCTTTTCCAATATTGCAGTGCGCTGGCGGCGCACGTGTCCGGCGGCAAGCTGTACTGGTCGGACAGCAAAACTAAAACAATCAACCGATGCTCCATCGACGGCTCCTTTATGGAGAAAATATTAGAATGGATGGGATTAGTCGAAGGTATTATTACATACATTTATTTATTGTTATTTTAACTTACAGAATAGCTCTTAAAACAGTATATGCAATGTATGTTTTTAAGTGTTTTAATAGGTATACAGAGTCGATAAGTTGTCTCGCTTAGTGTGAATTTGGTATTATAAATATTTACTAATCTCTTCTTATTAACCATTTATCTGAATTTTGGTAGCAGTTGTAAAGTCGTTTTCTTTTATTTGGTTCAGGTTTAGCTATAGACTGGTCAGCTCAGAACATGTACTGGACGGACACGAGCTCGCAGCGGATAGAGGTGGCCCGGCTGGACGGCTCCAGCCGCCGCGCGCTCATCTGGCAAGGTCTCAAGAAACCCAAGAGCATCGTGCTGGATCCTAAAAAAGGGTTAGGCATAAAACACATTTATGTATAACCTATAGACACAAAATAGAAACAGAAAAGTGAAATTTATAAGTCTTCGATGGCATTTAGTCGGCGCAAACTTCCTCAGATTATTTAATAACTCTAATCATTCATTTATTAATATAAAATATATTATATTTTCAGTTACATGTATTGGTCAGAGTTAGGATCAAAGAGTATAAAACGTGCGGCCATGGACGGGTCGTCGGCCGCCGTGTTCGTCGAGCAGGTGGGCCGCGTGCACGCGCTGGCCATAGACTCCGAGACGCGCGCGCTGTACTGGGCGGCGCTCGACCCGCCCGCCGTAGAGTACGCATTCCTTAATGGCACTGGCAGAAGGATATTAGCTAATAATATTTCAATGCCGTACGCGCTGACTATCTACGGCGATCGCGTGTTTTGGGGAGATTGGAATACTGGTAAGTAAATTTTACGCATTATTATTTTTTGATCATCGTCATCATCATCTTTTAATTTATATGTTATAAGTATTTTTACTCTTGTCTTTGTCTCTTTTACTAATATTTTCTAAACAAAGTTGTAATTTGTTGCATTAGGCCAAGTGGAATCGGCAAAGAAGACTGACGGCAGCGATCGCAAGCGTCTGCACAGCGGATTAGACTACATCTCGGACTTGAAGGTGTACCCGCGGGGTCGCGAGCCGGACGGCAGCCAGTGCGCCGCGGACAATGGCGGCTGCGAGCACCTATGCCTGCCGCGCCCCGACGACTACCGCTGCGCCTGCCCCGCACACTACCGCCGGAACCCGGACAACTTGACCTGCTCCGGTCAGATAATGAGTATAACTATGTTTTTGGCTCATAAAATAAGTTTTATATCGTTACAGAAAATATTGTGTGTTCATTTTAGAGCCCGAAGAATACCTGCTGTTTGCACAAAAGTGTGCCATAGGTCGCATTATGGTGGCGACTGGTGAGGTCAACGATGCGTTTATACCACTGACCGGCCTGAAGAGTGTTAAAGCCATAGAATATGATCCCGTCAACAAGTAAGTGATTATATTTTTATTTTAAAAAAAATCTCGTAAGTGCTTGCTTAGTAAGTCGTGTGTTATTTTTTGCAGGAACCTCTACTGGATGGACGACGAGTCGCACGCAATACGTCGTGTACCCATATCGTACTCGACGACCTCGGCGATCACAGACTTGCATCCTGTCGTGACAGGCCTATCGAGACCGTTCCACATGGTGCTCGACGTGCTAGGCCGCGCCCTCTACTGGACGTGTTTGGACGGAGATTCGATCAATGCGACCTCTATCGTCAATTCCTCTCTAACAGGAGTTATACTCCGCGGAGAGAAAATGTTGCCGAGGCATTTAGCGTTTCATCAAACTAAAAGGTAAGGTGTTTGTTTATATCTATTCATATTTTGGTCTTCATGTTTTGTAAAATGATTTACATGTTTTATATTATGTTATTAATTATTAATATGTGTAGGGTATTGGTATGGAACGACGTGGGCGTGGGCGCGATAATGCGCGCTAACGCGGACGGCACTGGGCGCGCGGAGCTAGCGGGCGCGCCCAACGCCACTGCGCTCGCGCTCGACCAGGCCTCCGCCACCGTATACTGGGCGCTCTCACGGCAGATACACGCGGTAGACCTCGACGGGAACAACAAGTGAGAACAGAATAACCATGAGTTTGAATAAACGAAAAAGTCTTTTTAAACGGACCTAAATAGTGTTACGCAATTCCGATTGCACCACCAACGTTAAAATACTAATTGCCAGACTCTGAGTGTGCATTAATGTAGGTTTAGTATTACACATTTAAGGGTTTCCCTTAGAGATCAACAAACGTCTTTTAGTACGCTGGTAAGTAAAAACAAAAACGTAATTACGTGAACGTCGCAGACGGGTGGTGTGGCAAGGCGGGTGGTGCGGCACGCTGGCGGCCTACGGCGGCGCGCTGTACTTCAGCGGCGGCGAGCGCGCGCTCATGCGAGTGCCGCTGCACCGCCGCGAGGCGCCCGCCGCGCCCGTCTCGCACCTCGCGCGGCTCGCTGCGCTCCTGCCCGTCAGCAAGGCAAGAACATTTCCACACTGCTCTAGACTATCACTAACTACTGAGTTGTGTTTATGAATATTACAAATATGGGCTTATATCCTGCTCGAAGGATCAGTGAGATGTAATGTACAAAGCAGTGTATATATAGAATATTTCTTTTCTAACTGAGAGAATTGTATCTTTAGACCACAATTATTTCAACTGCATTTTATTATTGTTAATGATTACTAATTAATGCTATAAATCAGGTGGCTCGGGAGCACGCGTGCTGGGCCAGTAAGTGCGGGCAGGCGCCGGGCGCGTGCCTGGCGGGCGGCGTGTGCGGGTGCGCGCTGCGCTGCGCGCCGCAGCCTGCCTGCCAGCCCGATCAGGTGCCGTGCGCGGCGGCGCCCGATCGGCCGCCGCACTGCATACCCCGCGCATGGAAGTAAACAAACTTTACATATATTCAAACCCTAATGCCTATTAATGTTGTTCAAAAATGTTTCTTTGGTTTAACACATGAACATACTGATGTTCATGTGTTAAACAATAACTGTATTGTTCAAAGAAACACAACAAGAACAAGTACTAAGTACATGACGTGTGTTTCAGGTGCGATGGCACAGTGGACTGCCCGGACGGGTCGGACGAGGGCGCGGAGTGCGGGGCATGCGCGGCGGGCGCGGGCGGTGCGGGGCTGCGCTGCGCCGACGACTCGTGCGCGCCCGCGCTCGGCGCCTGTCCCACCGGCGCCTACTGCGCCACGCCGCTGCCCGCCGCTTTCCGGTATATTTACAAGGCTACAAAATTTTTAGGTTTTTAATGTTATTCATTTGTTATTTCGTGTCTTAATTGTTGACTGGACTATTGATTGCTGTAGTTGTGACCAACGCCTGTGTCTGGCGCCCGCACTGCTGTGTGACGGCCGGCTGCACTGCGAGGATGGGTCTGATGAGCTGCCCTCGGCCTGCGGATACGGACAAAAAGAACCGGTATTTATTCTACTTCCTTTTCAAAAGACTCTAGCGTGCTGTAGCACTACCTTGGACCTTAAAATGAGTTTTTTGATAAAATAGTAGAAGATTTGTTTACTTGTCATCAGCCGGTGCGAGAGTCGCGCGCGCTGGTGGTGTGCGGCGCGTTGGCCGCCGTGGGGGCGGGGCTGGCGGGCGCGTGGGCGGCGCTGCGCCGCTGTCGCCGCCGTGCGCCGCGCACTCCGCCGCCTCGCCCCCTCGTGCCCATCAAACCACCCCCTCCCCGCGCGCGCCCCCTCGGCGCTAGCTCCTCAGAGTTAGTACATTGCGTTGTATTTATTTGTATTGGTTGCAAAACGTTTTACCTAGTTTCAAGCTTCAACTTATATTAATAGGAAACCATATTCGCCTCGTTTAAATAATACTGCCGAACTAGTAGAATACAGTAAGATCAGACATGAGAACTATGTGTCCTCAACAGTCTGGTGTGCAGCTCGTTTGACGACCGCGCCACGGAGAGCCTGTGCGAGCGGTACCCGCGGCCCACGGCCAACCCGCCGCCGAGCCCGGCCACGGCGAGCAGCGGCGGCGGCGGCGGCAACGCGGGGCGGCGCCGCGCCTACCGCCACTACCGCGCCATGAACCGTCCGCCGCCGCCCACGCCCGCCTCCACCGACGCCTGCGAGTCGGAGCCCGAGCCCGCCGCGCGCGCGCCGCCGCCCTCTCCCGCGCCCCTCTCCTACTGATACTGACACTGAACTATCATGCATTCTATTACAGAGTCATTCACAAGTTAACATTTTGGAGTGTACAAACAAATTTAAACATATTACAAATTCACATTTTTGCACATCGAGTTAAGCTTAACTAAAGCGTACATCCAATAACCATGTTGTAACAAACATATTTTTTTTGTGACAAATGTAATATTTACCTTTACTAATAGTATTAAGTATCAGTTGGCGTCCATGGTCTTGTCTAGTGCACCTCACTACATTAAGAAAACTTAGAGATTATCACTTATAAATATTCAACTTTGAATCATATCACTATCAACATTTTAGCCTAAACTTTTGTATAAAACGACTGGTGCTCCGCAAATATGCCAATCTGTTCTATATAAGTTAACACTATTTGTATATAGTCATAGATAATATAATTCAAGATATGGTAAAGTTTACGCCTCACGTTACGTCTAGGAAATCTTAATTATCGAAAATAATAGAATTTTATATAAGGAAAAATAGAATAATTTAATAGACCGTCTTAATCAAACATGTCGACCGAAATAAGTGACGATTTTTATACGTACCTAGTCTACACTGAGAATAATTAATATACTAATGCTTTCGTAACGGCAACAACTCAAAATAAATAAATAAAAGTTGTACAGTCATTTTTTCGTATGGTAAAATTGACCATATGTACATTGCTAGGTTAGTTTTCATTAAAAATCGTGTCGTGTTTTGGTTGTGATTACTGTCATGAAGAACCTGGTTAGTATTGTCTGTATGTACAACGAATTGTTTTAAGATTGGTAGTTCATGAAATTGTCCATGTAACCTTGGACAAGGTTTTAGAGGTAATTATTGAAAATGTATCGTAAATGTGCCAATTAATTTAAAGACGTGATATATTTTATAGATTTATTTGTCACTCCCACTGCTTCGACCTCTCCGTCGCAACCGCCTTCATCCTGACATCCCTCGAGTCTGCGCAGTGGAGAGACTCCACAAATTTATTGAGTGTTGTCAGTAAAATTGCGTTAAAAGTTTTCATTACAATAAAGACGTTTTCTTAGTTTGATTTAAATGCACAAGGAATTGAGACGCAATGATTGAGACTTTGACTGTCTCTTAAAACATAGGTGAAATTTCAATGTTGGTGCTATTTCACTGTTCGTGCCTATATATATAAGTTTTATATAATAACTTGTATTATAATAGAGTAATATTTAGAATTAATTGTACATAGTTCAAATGTTAGATTATTGTAAGATTTTTATGACATCTTGTGTCGGGCTATTGCAAAGTATTCCGAGATGTATTTCGAGCATTTAATTTAGTACAACTAAAATTATTATTCATATCCTTCAATTTTACACTAGTTATAAAAACTATTTCGATTCAGCAGCCAGAAAAAGATAACAAAAAAAAAATATTAAAAAGTTATTGCACACTACAAGCGATATCTCAGCTATGATAGCAAGATAATTCATTACGATGGAGTATTCCAATTAATTTATAAAGTTAGTTCTTTCATAAATAATATTTGTATAATTAAATAAAAAAAATCTCACATAGCACAAATTATTCTTACTTGATTAAAAATAACGTCAATAATCTTGATAGTTAAATATATTTCTAGTAGGATTAATTATTATAATTTAACTAGAAGCAATAACTGCATCACTTGAAGAACCAATAGTTTTGTAAATGTTAAGTGAACTTTTCATATCGGTTAGGAAAACTTACGGAGATGTAAAATAGACCTGAGTCTTTAGTCTCCCAATTGGAAAGTAAAGTTCAGTATAAAAAACATTAGCATAGTCCAATTCGTGAAAATCTTGAAGCAATTTGTAATATTTTTAAATGTTATAGCTACTGCTACGCATCAACTGTGCAGCGAACTTAATATCTATCAATTTTTTCTTTTTAGCACCAGTGTCGCGAACCACATTACGAACTTTGTAAATAATTTTTAAAATACTTTTATATTTATAATTGAAATTTGGATTATCATTTATTATAATACTTTTTAACAATTTGTAAAAATATATAATTATTAACTGTTTTTGTTAATGACGTATACGAGGGGAGAATTTTGATAGATTTTTCTTTTATGTCTCGATTTTAATTTAAGATGTTGCGTTCGCAATTACTAGCTTTTGTAAGTGGTAGCTTATAGAATTAAGTTAACTTTGACACCGTTGCCTTAACACGTTGTAATCGGTACTAATATTGACTGATTTGAGATTTTCTTTTATAATAAAACATCTGTACCTGTTTCCTTGTTATTTTTATTATATTTACCTTTATACTACTTATAAGAACGTCTTAATTCACGTGTACATCGGTGTCGGTACAGTCACACTCAGCGAACGGCGGGCCGCGAACGCGCGATAGTACCGTTCCCACTCACCCTGAAGAAGAGTCCCCGATGGGCTCGAAACTAGTCGGTACTGACACCGATTTACACTTAAGTAAGCTGTTTTTATAAGTAGTATAGTAAAATGTCTCACGAAAGTTTTAATTATTTATTTACCTTTATATCATAATGGAAGAAGTAATTCATTACCGGAAAGGCGACAACTCGACAAGTTAAATATCACGACTAGAAGTGCCGATGAGGTGCCGGAGATCTCGTAAATAGAATGTAAAATTTGTGACGCCGCCCTCATTTTCGGTGTACTAGAATTGCAAGGGTATTGCAGAACGAGTTATGGATACGGTTGCTTTTTGACACTATTTATAAAATAGTTTAAGAATGCGATGTTCTTGGATTCCTGACAAGCATAGTGACATGACATGATATATATAGACAAGACCTCTCTTGCAGGTGGTTATGTTACGCTATTATTGTAATTAAGTCTAATATTTTGTCCTACTACAAATGGTAGATGTAAAAAATCAAGACATTTCAGTGTTTTAAGATTGTATAAACGAAAAGATGCAACGTCAAAAACATACTGGTGTAAGAGTGATTATTTCTCTAAACAATGTAAAAGAAATTTAAAAGACGAAGTTTAAAGGATTAGTAAATGTCAACAGTGGGATTTGAGTTTTAAAGTTTTTCGTCACGGTGGCAACGATCCGCCGGAATCTGTCCGCGGGGAAAGATAAACCTGATCTTTAAGAAGGTATTTAGGGACGATATTTACGTTTTATTTATTAATCCGCCGTTGACAATACAACATGATATCTTAGAAAATTTGATATTTCTTTTTAATGGACAATATTTTTTTATACTTGCGATATTAATTCTAATAAGAACACGACAATGATAAAAAAACAAAACTATCGGATCTACAATAATGGTTACAGAGACAATGGACGACTTGATTTCATTAACCTCAAAAAGTTCAACAAATTTTAAAATATACTTTCTTTCATTTAAAAAGTTTTGTGCTAAAGTTTTATATGTTTAAGTTGAAATGTCACTTTAAATGACTATTAAAATCAGCGGTATACAAAATCTGTAAGTAGATTGATATTACAAATGAGTTGCAACGTACAACGTAGACCGTTAGACATGTGGTCTAGTTGAAAGAGTTCTGAGCATCAGTGCGGCTGCAGTTTGTAATGTTGGAGGAAACAGCAATGTAAATTGTTATTTTTCCACCAGATTATCTAAAATTCATGTATAATAGATTTGGTTACGTTTGGTTTATGTTAGAAAGACATAACAATGTGTGAGTGATGCCAAATATTTATACTTCAATTTTAGGATCCAATTACGCCGCTGACGTAAAGCTGGAATGTTATCTCGGTCGCACAATGGCATGTCATTACGGTAATAAACGTTTAGTTCGCGCGAGAGGGGTTATGAGTTGCCATACACAAATAATATGCTCCACGGATATTTTGAATCGTACTAGTTTCGGTGTGTGTTGAACAATATATAACTTCGTTAAACAAACATCTCGTCTGTATGTTGTTCGATTTGTTACATTTTTAATATTTACATGAAAAAAGAACAAAGAGAGCTACAACTCCAGGACTGGGTTCCGATGGCGCGGGATCGAGTTAGTGGAGATTTTATTGTCGGAGGCCAAGACACACTCTGCGTCGTTGCGCCACTCTAGTTAGTTAACGTCAGTTGGTTTGTCGTTACTGATTTTAAACCCTTTGTGGTGATAATTTGAACAATAATAATGACGGTAGTTTTATAATCATAAATAAATTAAAGCGGTAATAAATACGATTGCCTTTATTTTAAAAACTACAATTACTTCAGACTGTGAAGTCGAAATTGAAAGTGTCATGTTAGCATACACAAAATATTTACAGCCGTTCTCCGCGTCTTTAATAAATAATTACGCTCTTAAAACGTCCTCGTAGCTAAGTAAGCGGCCTGGAAATGCTGCCAACGGTGGCGTACAAAACGATCGTTTGATGCACAAAGTTTCGCGAAAAGCGCCGTGTCGTTGAATACCATCCATGGAGACGGTGAAGATAGAATTTAGAGTTTCGTCGTGATGGCATTTAAAGTTATGTGGAATTTGGTAAAGTATTTAACTATGACGTTGAGATAAACCGAAAAATATCGACGCGAAAAATTTCTCAATTAGTTGTGAGATATAGATGACCCTATGTTTGTTTAGTCCTGTAGTACCTATTTTCAATAAAAATGATAAATGTAAATAAAAAATAAACATTTTCTTTTATCTCGCACTGTTATAAAAATTATCTGTTGGATAAAGCGAACCAGCGGATTACGATTTACGTGCCAATTTCTTCGAATGTTTTGACCAAAGCGGCTTAACACAGATAAAAAAATATTTCCCATTTTTCGTTATAAATATTTCAATGCTTAAACAATACTCTTGTTTTTTTATTATCAAGTAGATGCCACTCGGGACTTCATCAATGTGAAATTGAAATGTCTATTTCCAATTTTTTATATTTGTTGTAGGTAACGAAATTAGTTTTAATAAATAGTTTAAGTGCGCGATAAAAAATTACATATAGTCACGGAATTTTTATTAACTGTATACATGATGAGTTTTTATTCACGTTTTGATTTTAGTCTTTGTCAAAAAAAAGGGTTATCTACAGTTGTAGGTAGTTTGAAACACAAAGTTAAATGTACCCGCGTTAAGAAAGCTTACGTCGGGATTAGACTTTTCAGCTGTTCGTGACGTGAGCGGTGAGCGCGAACACGGCGCAGATCTGACGGACTTTGTTACGACCTATTCAAACTTCACTTACCAGTACTCATGTGAATATCATTCCGTTACCCTTAAAACTTTTCGTTCAAAAATTCTTTACAGTACCGGTTTACATTTTGTAATATACTGACGTATGTGAATGAAGGTTTTATATTCTGTTCATTTATTTTTAAGTGGCACTATCTGTCCTTCGAACTGACCATTAAGAAAAAATGAGAAATAAATAATGAAGAAATTTTTGTTTGGCTTTTATAAAATTAATTGATGGCTGTATAAAGACAATTCAAATGTATTTAAGTGTGTTCGTTTCTTACGACGTAAAAGTGTGTCTGTCATATATTTTATATTTAAGCGATTTAAATGTTATCTGTCATACAAGATGGACGTCTAAATGAGATTCGATTTTCGAAACGTTATTTGGTTTTACAATATCAAATAATATTTCGCAAAATCGAATAGAATATCTATATCGAATAAATGTTGTTAGTGGTTTAAAATATGTCTACATATTTTAATATGTTGTTGAATATATTCCATATTCAAAATGCCCGCCGATCGCGCGTCCTGGGAAGCACAATTTGCTCACAATTGCATTAATAGAATACGTAACTCTATACATTGTGACAAGAAGCGCTTTCGTCGTGGCGACATACAATTTATAGAATCGAATTGAAATTCATGGGCAATAAAATAGATTTAGAGAATCTCAAAAAGTTATCTTATTGTCGACTATTAATACGTAGTGTACATATTTTTACATACGTAAAAAATCATTTTGAAATTGACAATTTCAATGCACTTCTGTATTAATGTATAATGTCATTCCATGCATTTTGTGCAATATACTAAATAATTTTCGGCCGGTCGGTAGTTGGTCCAAACAAACAAGATAATAATCTAAAAATGAATGATGACTATTGCAAACTAATTCAACTCGGTGAGGTAATGAAAGTAAATTTATCAAAGGTAAGAAACTCCCAAGTTATTTTGAAGGTAAACATTACTCTCGGCTCTTAGCTATGTAACATTTCACTAAAAGCACAAGCGCCGAGAATTATATTCGATACTGAATAATTCATTTTGATAATTATTCCGGAGCTAAAATTATTCCAGCCATAGTCGCTTGGAACTTGCAATTTGCGGACAATTTAGACGTCGTAATTCAGCTTATTTGAATATTTGTCTATAATTATTGAGATGTTGAGGATGTGAGGGAAATTAAAGCACTACATGTGGCCACCGTCTATGGTCCAAACAGTTCGCGCAACTTGGCAAGTTAGTGATTATATTGTAATTTATCATTTATAGTAATTAATTAATTTATAATTTATTTTAGTCGTTGGATGCGGAAAGCGGAAGACCGCATACTGTGGAAGGCATTGGGAAAGACCTATGTCCAACAGTC